>AWUE01016109.1:0-39618 GCA_001974825.2 Corchorus olitorius | reverse complement strand
ACGTTGGCCTGCCAAGCAGGCCTCGCGACATGGGCCATGCGCCAGGCCCAAGCGCTGGGCTGCCCAACAGCCCGCGCTGCTTGGGCCGCGCGCTGGCCCAACGCCAGGCCTGCTTATGCAGGCCCGCGTGGCCAACTGTTGGCCCAGCCGACTGGCACTCCTTGCCGCCGGAATATTCTCCGGAATCTGGAAAATCCAGATTCCGGTGAGGCCAATAACACCATTTTTGGCCTTTTAACTCCAAATTTAACGATTTATTTCACCATTTTACACTTCTAAACATCCTTAAACACATTAACAATCAATCCCAAACAACTAAACTCCAAAATCCATCAACTTTTAACATTAAAACCAAATAACTTACTCAAAGATCAAATCCCAAGCTTCCATGCCCCATCAAGCTCCAATTAATTTTCACCTTGTAAATTGCTTCCCAAGGACCTTCGAATAACACAAGAATATTATCAAACTCCAATTTAAGATCACTTCAACACAAGAAATTTCAAAATAATAACTTCTCAAATTTTCTAGCTTACCTTTGCTTTCACCAATCCCACATTTCATTAAATATAATCCCTTGAATTTTACTATGGTTGGAGAGAGGATTGTGAGAGGATCATCTTACTCCACTTGCATGTTAATTTTAGTGAATAATTTCTTGCCAATTTTTAGAGAAATATAGAGTTATGTAAAAGGAAAAATGAAGATGGAAACACGAGTTAATGAGGAAGAAGAATGGGGGTGGGATATATTATTTCCAATTTGGCAAAATTACAAAATAGTCCTCTCCCCTTTTTAATCAAGTTCAAAAAGTCTTTTTTATATCAATTGAACCCTCACTTTTTTTTATCAATATATATATTTTACGGTCTTACAGTTGTGGTAGGGACAACTTGCGCAGAATTTGTTATATCTCTCCCAGTATTGGTGCCACTTTTCGCTTGGTAATTGTTGACAAGTGTTGATCTTTCTTCTGACATCAGCACGCTTTGCTTCTGGAAAGTACTTGTTCAAAAATACTGTCTCCAATCCTTTCCAAGAGGTTATGGATTTTGGTGGCAGATTTATGAATTAGTTCTTTGCTTTTACTTCCAATGTTAAAGGAAACGTTCGAAACTTTGCTTGCTCTTCAGGCATCCCGGTGATTGCAGCACACTTGATGAAGAAACTTTGTAAGTGCTCATGAGGATTTTCATGAAATTCTCCTTGAAAAATTGGCAACATTTGGATTACTGCTGAATTCAGTTTGTATGACATATCCAAAGCTGGATAATCAATGCACAGATGCGGCACTTCACAGTTGAAATTTAGCTCCCTTAACGAACGTGGTTGCTCCATTGGATTTTTCCTACAAAACAAAGATGATCAAGTGCAAATCTAATAGGAAAAAAGAAAAAGAAAAATAATACACAAACTCCCCGGCAACGACGCCAAAATTTATGATCGGTCGTCAGCAAATCATAAAAATAAAAATCCCAACAATTACTAACTAAGAATAGCTAGGGCAAGTAGGGGTCGATCCCACAGAGAGATAGGTTATTTTTTGTTTTCTTAAAACAAACAAACAAAATAAAGAAGATTTTGAAAGTAGAATTAAATCAAATCAAACTAATAATTAAAATTAGCTAAGTAAGCAATCAAGAAAATTAAAGAAAACAATTAATTAAAAAGCAGAGGATAAATTGAGAAAATAATTAAGAAAACCCTCCAACATAGAATTAATATCCCGCTTGACAATAATAACATGGATCATTGATATCTAAAAATTATGAAAATAATGGATAGCTTGCTTGGGATTTAATTCTAAATTACCTTAATTAGATAAAGCTCTTGATCCAGTGTGAATTATCCCCTTTATTCTTTAAACAATTACCTCTTGATCCAGTGTGATAATTACTCAAGAATAAAGCATTAAGATCTAGTAATTTACAAGCACAATGGGCAATCAAAAATTGGTCAAAGATTCTTAAATCTCTTGGATGGAAGATCCTTCGCTTCCAATTACTACCAAACAATTAAATCCGAAGATCCTTCAAGATTTAATTTAGCTAATGCTACTTAATTTATCAAGATAGTGCTAGCTTCAATCCATCAAAACAAGCAACATAGAATTCATGCAGAGATATTAAGAAATTTTATATTAATTTTCATATAAAAGCACAAAATCTCACCATGATATAAGTCAAGAGATCAATTAAATTCTACATTGGAGAAAAGAAAATGATTACTCACTCATGAATTGAGTGAGCATCCAAAGAATAAGAAGAAAACTTACAAAACTTGAAGAGGAAATCCTCCTCTTGAATAACCTAGGGTTGTCGCCCAGGGTGCGGCACCCTAGCCCTAAAACTAGAAGAAAAACTAGAACTAGAAGAGAAAAAGAAGAAGAGAAAATTATCTAGGTGTTGTGTGTGTGATTTGTGTTACATAGGGTGGCTATTTATAGTGGAAATAACCCCCAAAACTCCAATTCTAAGTAGGATAGGAGTCTAGGACGGTTTAGAGGCTGACTTGGTCTCCAAGTTGGATTAAAAGTCTTCCTTGAGTGAAATCCAAGTCAAAATAGGATCCTGAAAATTCTGGATTCGTGCAGCAACTTCGACGACAATTTTGGGCTTGAAGATGGCAGAACTGGGTCTTGGACTTCAACGGAAAGTTGTAGATCTTGGAATTAGCTTTCCCACGCCTACTCACGGGCTAAAACGGAGGTCTGAGCAGAAAGTTATGGTATTTTTACCGAGACTGCGCTGAATCCTAATCCTGTTAGGACTAGTATCGGGATTTAGCGGGAATTGGATATTCTCCTTGGATTGTGCGGCATTAATTGAGATTTTAACTCCAGTTATGGGCTTATATGGGCTAAGTATTATCCCATATAAAATATCCAAAATTCCATAGCTTCCGGGCTTCTTCATGACTTGTCCTCAATCCTTCGCGATTTAAACTCAATCCTCAATTCTTGCCTATTGAGATAATTATTTAATAGTCTTCAATTCTTTAAATTATCTTCAATAAATCTTCAATCACGAGTTTCGACTCCCCAAATCTTCACTCCATATTGCTAAGTCCATATTTGTGTGAAAAGTCATCAATTAACTCCAAAAATAGTGAAAAACTATAAGTTTCCACTTTTCTTGTCTTCAAGACCTAAAAACACAAATACTTATAATATAGACTTAAATCACACATATAAATACCAAAAAGCATAGGAAAATGATCATAAAAATAGGGTCTATTTTAGCTCAATCACGAACTCTTGCTTCTTCAAGGTTGGCATAAACTTGAACAACATGCTTGGAAATGTTCTGCATTGCTGTTCATGTAGTATACAAAAATAATAGGTACCATTATATGTTCAAAGTACTCATGTTGTCAAATGCATATATATCATAGATTTAAATCTAGGGTCCCCAAGGGGACACCTTAGTGGTTAAAGCTTGGGACTTCTTGCGAGAGGTCTCGGGTTCGAATTGTGGGATGGACGGGATGGGATTTGGGATAGGAGAGGGCTACCTCCTATTGTGTAGCCCATTTAAATATCATATTCACGAGTAGCAAAAAAAAAAGATTTAAATCTAGGAAAAATAATATTTCGCACTTGAAAGGTAACATATATAATTTTATTGAAAACAACAAATTAGTCTGACCCCATTTTCAACTTGAATGAATCTATTATTGTTATCAGTTATTACCTGACATAAAAGCATATCTTCCTAAGTCTTTTTCTATTTTCTCTCAATCTTCATGTTGTTTGTCTTCAAATTCCTTTTCCCTTTTCTACAACTCTTTTTCCCCTGCATTGTTTAATTTTAATTTGCATTAGTTTTGACATCTTTTATTGTATTTGGCTAATTAGTAGACATGTATAAAAGTTGGTCAAGAAGTCTACCTTTTTTGGATTTTCTCATGTGTTTATTTTTGGAAAGAGTTCAATTATCACTCCTTCAATGGGGAGCGTAGGTGGTCTTCAATGGAGTTCAGTTATATCAACCCTCGGAAAACTGGTCCTTTGCATTTGCAAGATATGCAAAAATTCCTCAATTGTAAAATTACTCATCTACAAATCAAAAAGTAAAGATAAAATTAACATATCTTATCATTTTCAAAAGAATAAATGAACTAAATTCAACATTGCATCCTAACCTGCATATAATCTTCTTCATAATCACTATCTTTAAAATTAATATTCGCATCTACTCCACAAAACTTAATCGTTGCTCGATCATATCTTGTACCACCCCACCACCAAATATAACAATAATAATCCCAAACTTTCGACATTTTCTCCAAATATAACCTTAATTGTTGTTAGAAAACTTACCTTGCTATCGCATGCGTTGTGTCAAATTACAAAAGAGTCCAGCACAACATATTCTTACAGACAAAATTTTCACTTTTTTCGATTCTTTAGCTTTTTATATATATAAAAAAACATAAAATAAACTCAAAGATTAAATATTAGAAGCAAGCAAAATTAATTAGTGCAATTAGTAACCACTAATTTTGGAAAATGAAAAGACATGAATTGATTCTATTCATAAATTTATAAAAACATATTTTTAAATAAGACAACCCTTGAAATTCTCTTAAATAAAAAAGCTGGTCATGTATCTTTAAACTGAAAGTTAATGAACCCTAAACAAAGAAACCTTTCATATTTCACCTAAATATATTTTAATGTGATTAAATATCACCTTTAAAATATAATTAAACTTTAAATGAAAATAAAAACTATTCATATACTTACAAAAACTACATCAAAATATAAATAAAAAATAACATTAAAACTGAAAGATGATTCCTACAAAAAAATTTGAAGAATGCTTCAATTTCAGAGCAAAAAATCGGAGGAGGTATAAAGATTTTACAGACCTGTGCAAAGAACGGTAGAAGCAACAATGGAGGAAGGCAAAAATGAAATGGGATCCTTTTCCTCAAAGACCTCCTCGAGTTCAATTTTGCTTCACTATTTTTTGTGACTTCGATCTTCTTGCTTGTGAGAAAAAAAAGCTATTAACCTGGTAAGACGACTTAAAACTATTTTTTGGAAAAACTTATTGTAGCAGGTAAATTAATATACATAAAAGGAATCTAAGAAACATTTAAAAATCAATTGGTATGATATAGTAAAGATTCATCTATTAACAATAACTTACTTTAGTAATTGGTGTAGGCCTCACCTGACTCCCACAACTCCCAACCGAAGGGAAAAGCAAAAGCATCAGTCCATATAAAAAGAATCAGTTCCTGTAAAAAGAATTAATATAAACAATAAGTGAAATCTCAAATACCTAGAGAAAGATAGCAAAAAACAAACCTGGGCAATTTGCCCATAAACCAATGGTAAGAAATGAACCAATCTGCAGAAATTGGAGAAGAGCAAAGACCCAACCAAAGAAAGACGGATTGTGTACGAAAAAAGGAAAGATTCATTGTCTGGGCTGTCCTCATCATCCTTGAAAAATCAAAAAATAAATCATTCAAAAACCGATGGAAGGAACAAAAGGAGATCGGAGTTAGATCAAATCTTGGATCTTAACCGATGAAATCAAAGAGAGTAAAAAAAAATCGTATAAATGGCGTTTCGAAGAAAGGGATGAGGGAGGTCATTGAAAGGAAGGAACTTTGGACTGAGATAGAAGACGCTCTATCTAATTTTTTTCTCTCTAGTTGAAGAGACATTGGAAGGAATGGAAAAAAGCCCAAAAAAAAACATCAGTTGAGTCTTCCTCGATGGGAAAAAGAAAGGGAAGAGGAAGAATAGTTCACTAATTTGGAACCTGTTCAACTTAAACCAAAGACATTACGGTGGGAACATCGCTTATCAGAACTCAGTGGCCAAATTACAAAAAAAAAAACAATGGATATTAAGAAAACATGTTAGACTTAAGGGATATTTCAGTAATCAAACACGTGAGAAAAGACTAAGACGGGGCGATAAGGTCAATCCACATTAAAAGTTGACGGGGGATCCTTTAGTAAAATTCTGTGGGAACAACATTTATTAGAACTTAATGGCCAAATTACAAACAAAGACAATGGATCTAAAGAAAACATGTTAGGCTTAGAGGTTATTTCAGTAATCAGCCACATGAGAAAAGACCAAAACGGGCTGAAAAGGTTCTCCCACATTAAAAGTTGATGGGAGCCTTTAGTAATTTCCAGAGGGTATTCAAATAATATATAGTATATATATATATATATTGTTTCATTTTATTTTGTAATTCTTTTTCGTTTAATTAATATATAATAATATAATGATGTGACTTGCCTAGCTGTTTTCAAGAAGATGGATCATGTTATTGATGTCTTGACCCAAAAAAAGGTATGATGTCAAATCATACCCTTGTTTCTGAATTATTTTACACTGAGGCCACTTTTATCCTTTTTTTCCTGTTTTGTCATTTATCATATATATTTACAACTGTTACAGTCATGTCTTTATCAACTATTTCTTTATTTTTATTTTAAAAAAATTGTAGCATTGTTTATAGTTTCTTTCCTGAATTATTTTACATTGATGACACATTGACACTATTAGTCTAGCCACTTTTACCCTTTTTTTTCGTTGTCCTTTTTTCTTCGTCAATAATTTATATATTATTATATTAATGTGCCCAATGATCGTTTTCATCAATTCCCTTATTTTCAAAACCACACCAATTGCCCCTTATTGTGATCGTCGTTAGTCACGTGACTAACGACTTTGTCAACTCTCCATATATATGTGTTGACGTGGAAAATCCACGTCCAGCTAATGTGGGCCCCGACGAGAAAAATCCCACCAAAAGAAAAAGAAAATAATAAAAATAAAAAAGAAAATGAAAGGATTTCAAACCCCCCGATCCCCCATCTTTCTTTCCCCTTGCCCGATTACTCTCTTATTTTCTTCCCTTCAATGCCGTCGGCCAAGGCCCCTCCGTAGGAGTATCAAAAATCCCTCCATCATCGGCATCGCCAGTCAAGCCTAAAAGTCCCTCCCTTCAATCATCTCTCTCCTCCAATAAATCGATCTCTCACTCTCCCAATTTCTTAACTCTAATTTTTCTCTTCAATCAATGAAAAAGCCCAGCTCTATCTTTGATCTAATATTTTGGCCAAAGTTATATTTGTAGATTTTATAAAATAAGATATTCATAATATACTGGAGTTTTGATTTTCTTGTTGTTCTTCTTTGTCACGCCCCGACCCGAAAGTCAAGCACGGACAATCGCCGTGTTATCTCGAAACACGTGACGGTCGGTCACTGGATTCAAGGCTCCACGAAGCGTCAATATCAGATCAAAAACAAAATAATAGAAATAGAGTATAAACTTCGAAACAATAACAGTTTCCATATCAGAGTCAAGCGGAAATATCAAACCGAGAAGAGTAATAAATATGTTCCAACATTTAAATCGAAAACAAATATCAAGTGAGAAAACAACAGTCAAGAATTGAGAATAAACAATGAAATGAAAGATAACAAGGAACAAACACGACTGCCAGTGGGACCCGATACGTAGTGAGATGTACCTCTAACAGCAGAATCACAGCCTACGCCACCAACTCAATTGTTAGAGGAAACGTTGAGCTATAACTACCCTGAAAACACAATATGAAATTGAGGGGTGAGTACACGAATGTACCCCGTGAGTAAGCCACCCTCAAAAGAGGACCCGAGAGGGTGGGGTGCACTCACAACCAAAATAGTAAATAAAACAATTATAACGAAACAGATCAGTGATATCAAAACCATGTATCGTAATCCAAATATATCTTTCAAAACCATGGGCTCCCATCAAAGCATATCCGAAGTGACCTTGGCCCAAGTCAACCTCCGGAACCGTTAGGGGCATTTTCGTAATATCTAACATAAGTAGAAACCCTGCCCGTCCCCCTGACGTTGGCCTGGGTCTTGCAATGCGTGGTAACTGCAACACACCCAGTTTAGCTCGCCCATGCA
Organism: Corchorus olitorius; assembly: GCA_001974825.2. NCBI lineage: Eukaryota > Viridiplantae > Streptophyta > Magnoliopsida > Malvales > Malvaceae > Corchorus > Corchorus olitorius. The sequence goes on along the minus strand of AWUE01016109.1, from coordinate 31,673 downwards.
CACGCCGAACCGGTATATAAATATGGTGTGTCGGGCTTGGAGCGACGAACCATGTGGATCCAAACACAACTCATGGTCCGCCATTCAAGTCTAACTACTAGCTAGTAAACCACCAAATCAAGCCATACGTACTACCTGGACTGCGTCCAATCCACGAGTCCCCGTATGCTTTTCCAAAGACTCAAAACCATTTTCAAGGATCGCTCATGCACCCAAAATCATTTAACAAAATCATTTATAAAAACAATTTAATAAAACAGTAATAAAATAGTTACTCAACGGGTTCTCCGTTGAGGACAGCCCACTCACAGTTCAGGGGACTCGCACACCCCCAAAGTCATCCACTGTGAGCCTAGCCGATGTCTCGATCAGCGCCTCAGCCGTCTGATTGAGAAGCATACCCAACACAATAAAAATCATTAAATTCAGAATCATAATCAAAGTTATAAACTAGAATAACAAACCAAAATACCAAGGCACTCAAACAAGAAAAAATAAAATCACAAGAAACATATACCCAGACCCACGGTCTAATATCGAGGAGTTCAACACGTCTATTTATGTTTTACAAGATTCTAATACGAGTTTCAAATTCCGAATACACTTTCTAAAGCCTATTAGATCAAATCTGGCCTTTATGGGCAAAACTGTAATTTTACCAGATCAGGGGCAAAATGGTAATTTTGCATACTAGGGCTATTACGGTGATCCTCTAACTTTACATGTTCAATGAACATGTTTGGACAAGACAAATCCATTTCTAAGGGCAAAGTTGTAACTTTACTCATTCGAGGGTAAAATGGTCATTTGCACTTATTATAGGTTTCACAACGTACATACGAATTTATAGATATGAAAGGCATAGTCAAATTCTCTTATTTCCACCCTTAAGGATAATTTCGTAAGTTTGATGACGAAGGGGCATAATGATAATTTCATTGATACGAGGGTAACATGGTAGTTTTACCCAAAAAAATCACTACAATAGCTTTCTAATTCTGAAAGTGTGATCTTGAAATCTAATTCCTTGTATTGCCCTAACAAGGGGAAAAGACAATTCTACTACCAATGAAATAGCTAATAATTCATCAAAAGAAAATTGGCCATTAGAATCCATATATATGTATAATTCGGTCAACCATAAGCTTACATTATAATTAACTCAACTCATTATACTCTACAATTCAAGGCCACTACAATATATATATATATATATATATATATATATATCCATGTGATTTTGAATACTATGACTCTTGCATGTCTCAATAACATTTATTTATATATATATATATATATATATCATTCTCAAATATCCAATCGTAAAGTCTTCATCAATTTAAACTTTCAAACTCCATACTCCATAAAGTTATCAACCCTAAATTCCATAAAGGAGAAGTAAGAACTTAAGATGAAGTCCAAGAAAGCAAATAGAGACATGAAATGACTTAGAAAAATATGAATCATTTTATAATCAAGAGGAAAGATAACTTACTCATAAATTTTGGAGAACCAAAAACTATTCTTCTTAAACTTCAAATCCATGATAAATTTGAATCAATTTAAAGAAATTAATATGGGGCTTTGATTGGGTTGGAAACAAGGTTTAATTTGAGTATAAAATCAAGAGATTTTATGATGGAAAAAGGAGAAAATCATTTAATGAGAGGAGGAAAACCTTAGGCAGCTTGAAGTAGAAAAGATGGTGATGGAACAAGAAAATTGTGTGGCTCCCCTTAAATATTGGCCGGATGGCCCCTTTTAAATCAAATTAAAATTGCATTTTAATTTTGAATTATTTTCTTTTCCTTTTTATTACTTAGAGCCGGATGGCCCTTAAGCAAAATGATGAATTCTCCTTTAGACTTCTAGACTAGTGTAGGATATTAGGTTGATTTTTACCATTTTGCCATATGTCCCCAAAGAGATTAACACTTGTACCATGATCATCATGTGAATAAAAATATCAAATTTGCCCAAACAAGATTTACAACTTGACACGTATAAAACAAGTTGCAAGTTGGAAAATAAGTGTAAAATTTACTTAATTTAATTAATGATGTTAATTATGGTGCTTATCTAATCAAGTGTCATAATTTGATGATTAATTTCCCTTTGATCTTGTTCCATAGATATTTTCTACGAATTTTGGACCGAGTAACATCAAATTCTACTTATTCCCATTCCTTTTACATAACACTAAATTATTTATAATATATATTTACGATATTACATTCTTGGCCAAAGTAACATAGTTGTTTGTTGTTCATGATTTTCTGGGAAAGAAAGATGGGGATGGGTTTATTTGTTTTTTTCTTTTTTTTTTTTAAATCATAATTTGTAGAGGTGGGTTGTTGTCAACAGTGTGTTTCGCATTCTGCTATTGAACTGAATTGATAAGATCTTGTTGATACTGTAACTAGTTTTTGGCTTCGAAATGAACAAATCTGAATTTATGAATTTGGTCTAGTTGGAATAGATATATTTGCAATGTTGACTATGATGTTTTGGGTTGTATTAATTGGTTGTAAATAGTGAATATCTGGTATTTAGAGCAGAATGGGTGTTGATTGACTAAATATTTTGTTTTGGGTAACTCTTGGTACTGGATCATTCGTATTGGTTAAAGTGTAACTCTTGTCAGTTTCTTTTCAATGTCGATTCCATTTTCTTGCAGATTACCAAAAGAAACCGCTGAAGAATTCGAAATCCGCCATGGATGCAGATTACCAAAAGAAAACCCATCGCCTCTGCTGGGTCTACAAAGACAATAGTATGGTTTTCCGCAAAATAAAGTACGTTCCTGGTCTTTACCGCATCTTCAACGAGATCTTAGACTGTGTCACCTATAACAAGCAAGGAGATTCGGTGATGGATACTGTTGCTTACCCTTGGTCGATGGCGGTGAAGGGAAGAAGAGAAGAGGGAAATCGGGCAAAGGGAAAGAAAGATGGGGGGGATCGATGTCGGTTCCATTTTCTTGCAGATTACCAAAAGAAACCGCTGAAGAATTTGAAATCCGCCATGGATGCAGATTACCAAAAGAAAAACCCATCGCCTCTGCTGAGTCTACAAAGACAATGGTATGGTTTTCCGCAAAATAAAGTACGTTCCCGGTCTTTACCGCATCTTCAACGAGATCTTAGACTGTGTCACTTATAACAAGCAAGGAGATCCGATGATGGATACTGTTGCTTACCCTTGGCCGACGGCGGTGAAGGGAAGAAGAGAAGAGGGGAGTCGGGCAAGGGGAAAGAAAGATGGGGGGATCAAGTTTATTTGTTTATTTTTTTTGAAATCTTTTTTTTTTAATTTTTTCAGTTTATTATTTTCTTTTTTTTTTGCGGGATTTTTCCCGTCAGGGCCACATTGGCTGACACAGATTTTCCATGTCAGCACATAGATGGGTAGTTGACAAAACCATTAGTCACGTGACGGCATGTGACTAACGGCCATCACGGTAAGGGGCAATTTGGCATGGTTTTAAAAATTAAAAGGGCAATGTGGCACAATTATTAGTTCAGGAGGCAATCTGGCCTAAATTTGCAAAGTTCTGAAGGCAAAGGGGCTATTTAGTCGAATAGAAATTGAGTTTTAAGATTAGGTTAGATTCATTCAAAACAACAACGAGTGTGGTTGGTTCAAGTGTTTTGCCACTTATTCCCGTAAAAAAGGATATCAAGTTCGAGTCTTGCGAATAAAGATAATCATTGTTGGAAGAGTTGTGCCCTATAATAAACCAACCCACATCGAATAAGGTTAATTTGTAAATATACAAGAAAATATTCAATCTAAACCAAAACATTATCGAAGGGTCATATGCAATTGATACTTGGGATTATATCAGTCTTGTATTTTTGTTTAGTGTTAGTGAAATCTCATCACAATTTGAATAACTTTGAATATGCCTCAACATCTAATGAGAATTCAATTAAAACTAAGAAATTACCTTAACTAAACTATTTACCTAACAACAAACAAACAAATAACAAAAAAACTCACATTCCATACGACTGGAACTCAAAATCTCACGATAGCCCAGTCTCTATTCGGGTGTAAGGGAAAGTATAAGAAGTACTTGCTAGTAGAGCTATCCATGGGCTAACCTAGGTACAGGTCGGGCTAATGCTTGACATTAGTAAACAAGTTGCTCATCCAAGAACGAGCCTAAATTTTTTTCCCAAACCCATCAAATTTTATAAGGCTTTGTCCATGCCGGCAAATAATACTAATTAAATATATATATATATATATATATTAATTGTTTATAGAAAATTATATAATACATCGTCAATGAAATTTATCAGACTACAGATATATGGTTAGTTATTAGTTAATATATAATCTAATAATCAAAGTTTAATGAATTAATATTAATAGTAATTTTTTACCAGATACTAACCTACAATAGACTAAGATATCTTATAAGTCACTTTAATTAATCAAGTGTAATTAAAAGTTGAGTAATTATTTGATACAATGTCAATGTAAAATTTGGACTCCACAAGCAGGGTGAAGAGTTGACACGTGTCCATTTTCTGAATTAATTAAATTTTAAATATTTCAATCTAATCCCTAGGGGACACATTTACCCTTCTAGAATCGCACATGCAGTCTGCTAAACTACACTGACGGTGTATTGAATCATTTTCCTTAAAAATTTTATATTATTATTATATGTAAACAGGCCGAGTCCAGACCGAGCTCAGGCTTTAACACTCAAAACAACCTCAAAAGTTTTTCTAAACCAGTTTAATGGACTTAAAATTTATCTCCATGTCAAACGGACTTCGGGCTTCAACGGATAATCCGGCTCTTGGACAACTTAACTTGCCGGGAAAGAAAGAAAACATTTAAAACCTACAGGTGCCTAAAACAAAATAGGAGTGTCGTCATGGGCCACCTCGTTAAGCTCAACCCTTTTGCATTTGGGCTTTAGGGCCTATGTAACCAATCCAATTTGTTTTTGTTATTTTTGGGCTAAGGTGTCCGGTATATTCTCAAAATTGATGAGATCGCCATTTTGTTGCATGGCTTCAAGAAATTGATTCATTGTTCATTTACATAAAAGGTTGGAATTATATCTATGGATGCAATTGGGTAGCCTTTTTTAGGTATTCGGGACTACTCGACCCGGTTTTGTAGGGTTAGGGTAGTTTGAACTACCCGACCCGATTTTGTAAGATTATAGTAGCTTGAAATAAGGTTAAGGTACGGGTAGCACATTTACTACCCGAGTCGGGTTCGAGTAGGGTACGGGTAGCATCCATTGGGTACTTAGTACCCGAACTCGGTTATACATATAGCAAAAATGTATAATGTTTGGCCTCTGAGTCGAAACTGCACATTAAAAGCCTCTAAAACTTAAAGTAATGCTCTTACCATCTATATCAAGGGCAACTTTTGTTTAATTCTAACAAGTGGATCGGCCCGCGCTGCCGCTTCGGGCGTTCAGAAATCTACTTCTTTAAACAATTTCCTATTCAAATTAAATTGTTTGATGCGTAGGAAAATTCGAAACTATTATGATTTTAAATGTGTTGCATCTGTAAAAGGCCATATTATTAACATTGAGCATATGCCCTAAAGTTAGCAATAAATAGTAAATATTAGTTTGTACATGGACATGTGCAATAACTTCAATTTTGTTTCCTCCTCTAAAGTGCGTAGTACTTAAAACAAAAACTAAGTTTACTCTCTTCTTCATATGGACATTTAGGAATTGTTATTAGTTGTTTGATAAGACATTACATCACTGGAAACAAATGGTTTGTGGTCACTTAAGAATTCACAAATTGCATCTTTAGCTTAGTTAACATTATTGAAAAACAAATCAATAACTTGATGATTAACCTATTTTCGGTTTTGTTATCAAATTAAATAACCCTATTTGTTATGTTTTGGCTGGCCATAAGTCCATTTGTTTTACTAAAATAGTCTTGTCTATAATGGACTGATCATATCATCCGTATAAGATTTAGCTTTAATTTTTACTTAGAAATTTTATATCAGAGTTGTTAAACGTTTATGCTGCTAACCCACTAATGTTACAATTCTAAATTGTAATTCATAGGTATAATAGCATTAATAGACATCTTTAAAAAGGGCTCCCATACAACATAGGCCTTACCTAAGTCTTGAAAATTCTCTGTAAATTAAAAAATACTCAACTCAAATCATAGAAAATTCTTTGTTAATTAAGAAATACTCAACTCAAATCATGATCCTTAGTTATCTTATCTAACAACTTTGTTCTAACTTAAAAGAAAATATTATTTATTTTGTAGAATAATTAAGTAGAGATAGGGGATAGGATTTATTATAACATTTATGTGTGAAAGAATAATTAAGTAGAGATAGGGGGATAGGATTTATTATAACATTTATTGTGTGAAAAGGAAACACAGATAATTACAAAAAAGGGCTCAAGTGCAAGAACTGGCTAGAAATTAACCTAGGGTCTTCTTAGTAATTTGGCAAATGAGAAAAGATAGAAAAGGACAAAAGAAGTTCAAATGGAGCCTCCTCATCGTTCCTCAAAAGGGGCGTTTAGTAATTTTATTGGGTGTTTCAAATAATATGTACAAGTGGATCGGCCCACGCTGGCGCGTCGGGCGTTCAGCAATCTATTTCTTTGAACATTTTTCTATTCGAATTAAATTGTTTGATACGTAGGCAGTTTCGAAAGTATTATGATTTTAAATGTGTTGCATCTTTAAAAGGCTATACTATTAACATTAACATTGAGCATATGCCCTAAAGTTAGTAATAAATTAAAAATATTAGTTTGTACATGGACATGTGCAATACCTTCAATTTTGTTTCCTCTTCTAAAGCGTGTAGCACTTAAACAAAAACTAAGTTTACTCTCTTCTTCATAGGGGTGTGAATTAGGCGATTTAAACCGCCCGAACCGCCAAAAACTGACCGAGATAAGGCGGTTTGGTGGTTTAATCGGTTTAGACGGTTTAAACCGCCACCGGTTAAACATAATTGGTCGGTATTCAGTATAGATTTTGTAAACCGAAACTGACCGATTATGCTATTATATATCAAATATATTTATGATATATATAAAATATATTTAATTATTTATGATATATATAAAATACATATAACAAATTTTTTTATTAGTTTTATAATTAATCTTATTAAAAACCGTCAAACTGCCAAAAACCGACCGCCTCGGTTTCTTATATATACAATCGGTTTTCGGTATACAAATTTCCTATTTTAAAACCGATTAAAACCGATTAAATTAAATTAAAACCGACCGAACCGACCGATTATCACCCATACTTCTTCATATGGACATGAAAGGCTTGAAAAGAGGTTACAATTCTAGATAATTAAGGGTGATATGATTTATTATAACATTTATGTGAAAAGAAAGGATAATTACAAAAAAGGGCTCAAGGGCAAGAAGTGGTTAGAAACTAACCTAGGGACTTCTTAGTAATTTGGCAAGTGAGAAAAGACAGAAAAGGACAAAAAAAGTTCAAATGGAGCCTCATCGATCCTCAAAAGGGGTCTTTGGTAAATTTCCTGGGTCTTTCAAATACTATTTAGTATATATAATAATATATAATATATAATATAATATATATATATTATATATATATATATATATTAACGAGTAGTGTTAATTTTAATAGGGTAGGGGCATAGTTATTAAAATCGGCCCGGACATTGACCCGCTCAAACGTCCGGGTCACGTGTCAGGTGGTTCAACTGTTGGGTCAATGCGGGTTATTAATTAATATATTAAAATATTTTTATATATTTTCATAATTTTATTTTAATATTTATATAGTTCAAATGTTAAATTTAATATAAAAAATATCATTTTTATGTTTTTAATGAATTCTAATTAATAATTATTATAATATGATTTTACAATAATATCATTTTAATTTATTGAAAAATTGAATATAAATGTAAAATTATAGTTAAGAACATCAACGCGACAAGATCAACGGTTTTGTTCAGGTCAAAGCGGGTCAGAATGGGTCGCAGCAGTTCAATTGTCTAAACGGTCTGATGACTAACCCGGACTGGTTCCATGCCCGAGTCACTTGGTCAAGTGATCTGACCTCCAGACCGGTCCGGATTTAATAACTATGGATAGAGATATTGAAAAATTTCCCAGGTATTTATAAGGTACAGATAATTTGAAAATTATAAAATTAGGGTAGGGGTACCTCAAAGGTGGCGGGTACCCTACCCGATTGCATCCCTAGAATTCTTCTTCCCTCCAAATGAAGAAAAACTCTTCTATGTAAAAATGCAGTTAATAGTCACTTTAATATATTTCCGGCCAATAAAAATCACTTTAATTTTTGAAAAATATCTCATATACTATCAATATAATTTTTTTTTTTTTAGCTCAAGTAAGATTAGAAACATGACATAGTTTGAAGCTTGACAATTGTGTTTGAACATTTTTCATTGTGAGCATCAAATCCTACCAATCATTCACCATCTAGATTTGATATTAATCCGGGAATAATTCTACTTTCCTCTCCATTTTGTTCCACACAATGTTCCTTCCTGACGTGTCCATTATAAGTTAGGTCACATGTCTTTTCTTTCTTCTTTTTAATAAGTTTAGACCTAATTTCACTAAGTTTAGCCCTAAATTAAAATTTTATTGTTATTTTACGGGAAAATTCCATAATTAATAATTTATTGTTATAGGGTTTTAGAAATAAAATATATAACTAATTCACTAAGTTTAGCCCAAATTAAAATTAAAATTTTATTTTAAGGGTTAGAAAAATTAAGATTTATAAAGGTTATATTGGGACCAATAAAATAATAACATGTGGCCTGAGGTGTGATTGACACGTCAGGAAGTAAAATTTGTCTGTGGCTTTAGGCGAGGCGCCTAGCATCACTCGATCCGGCAACAACTTTGTTTGGCATTTTCAATGTTTTTTAGGAGAAATTATAGGTGAGACTGACTATGTCAACCATAGGATCAACCACTAATATGGTGACAAGTAAGAAATTTTCTAAAACTCTATCTCAATAAAATCTTAATTTTGGAGATTTACCCTTTACATATTGTTTATTTTGAGAGGAGGCTAAACCTTGTATTAAAATTATGTCTAAATTTTAGGAATTAAATTGATCTGACACAATTTTAATGGTTGGTCTAATGTCTGACGTGGTAGGACGGTACCATATAATAATTTCTCATTTTGGAACCCTAAAATGTGAAAAATGCAATAAAATCTACTTTTGGTGTATGTGTTTCCTTTGGGAGCGATTGTCCCATGCGGCACATCAAAAGTTGATCAACAATGAAAATTATAATCGCTCCAAAATATTGGAGTTGACCAACTAATCTCACCGCTTTACTAAATAGCTAGAGCTTAAAATACCACACATGTCCCATACTGAACTTTTAATTTCAATTACAAAGATTTAAATTAATCTTGACAATCTTGAATAAGAATGTGTATGATAGCCAAAACTTAAATGTGTATATGTATAATAGCAATTATTGATGTTTTTTGGACCCTGCTACTTAAATTATGAAAGACGAAATTGAGAAGAATACTTTTTATATAAATTTAAGTAATCGGATTGATGAACACCAATACCAGGAAAAGGAAAATGAGAGATTGTGTTATACACTATAATGCTGACCAGAAGTTGAACAAAACAGAAGCTGCATTAAGGACACTTGGAGCCTTGATTGGAGCAGCGCTCAACAATGCATTCCTAGAATTGGTCAAATCCTCTTCAGCATTTTAACTGATACACAATTAGGAATCATTCCCTTTTGGATCATTTCTTCAATGTACCCTGAAACCTAATCTTTAGTCTTTCCCTTTGAATAAGCATTAACCAACATCTTACAAATGCCCAAACTTGGTGGAAAACCCTTTCTTACCATCAAATTTAAGACACCCTCTGCCTTATCTATTTCACCTTGCAAACAATATCCATTGATCATTGTACAGTAAGTAATCTCATTAGGATTTGCACCTTTTTGATTCATAAGATCAATTACATGTGCAGTTGGGCCATCTTTCCTTGTTTACAAAAAGCATCCATTATAGTGTTGAAAGTAACTATGTTAGGATTTATATCTTCATGAGCGACCATTCAACTAAACAGGCTTGTAGCTTTTCCCCATTGCCTGATAGGCATAATCCATGTATTAAACAGCTGAAAGCCACAATGTCAGGTTTTACACCTTTTTCAACCATTAAATCCCAAAGCTCAATGGCTTCAATTACTGAGTTGAAAGTTATGAGATTTGGCTGCACTTCTTCATTTATCATTCTGTCCAAAAAGCTAATTGCTTCCTTCCATTGACTTGAATGACTAAATCCTTGGATCATAGAATTATAGGTGAACACATTTGGTTTCACACCTTTATGAGCCATCAAATCCAAAAATTCAAATGCCTTACCTGTCTTCCCATCCTTGCATAAAACATCAATGATGGAAGTGAAAGTTGCAACATCAGGTGAAATTCCTGAAGCAATCGTGTTTTTTAATAACTTGGTAATCTCTTTGAATTCACCAGACCTATCCAAGGTTTGAATTAGCGAATTGTAAGACACAACTGTTAGAAAAATTTCTGAAAACAAGAAAAGAGAAACAAGACTTTGAGTAGCCAAACTTTCTCAAATACAATATTGTCTGACTATCTCAAACAAGTTGTATTTGGGATACAACAAAACCGCTTAAGAACATCCAGAAAGAAGTAGAATTATTGGTTATGGTTTTCAGGGGAAAACACGTTCTTATTTATAGAACGTGATCAGAGACATTTCTTCAAGGTAACTGTTCGTCAACAGATATCTATTAAACTTTTAAAACTGTTGTCGAAACGTTCGGGTCCGGGGAACCCTGTCGAAACGACGTTGGAAATGGAGTCGCCACTAATCTTTTTTTCTAAGGTGTGATTAGCCACCTAAAGGCCACTTAAGCTAAGTTGAGTCCAAAAGCTCGGCAATAGACCCACTAAACCTAAGGTCCGGTCTTTGTAACCTAAATCTAGGTCCGGGAGTCGATTACGGTCGGGGAAGGATCAGCACCCCCGGAGCGCCCGTCAAATGACAGTACCTCTAGTTTAACTAGATCTACTGGGTCGAAAAGAAAAGTTGGTTGCTTTTAATTCTTAATCTTGATTTTTATTAGAAAGGAGTTATAAAAAGAAAATAAAACCAATTAATAAACCAATATCGAGAATTCGAAAAAAAATCTAACCGAACATCGTCGATCAATTCTGTCTCGATTCTTTTTCACTGTTTGTTCTCTTGTTGAGTCTTCCGCATCGAGAAGAAATTTTGAAAATGCTGTGACAAAATCTTTTACCATCTTTGTTTTTGAAAAAAACTTGATCAATTTTATTAATTTCCAAAATCTTCTTTTGGATTGCTTGATTAAGAAAACATTCTTTTTTTTAAAACAGTTACCTTGAAAATTCTTGAATTACCCATTTCTTGTTTTTTTGAAAATTGAATAAGAGAACATGCTTAAAACCACTTTTGGAAAACACTTTTGATTTTTTTTCATCTTTGGTTCATTTTTCTCCAAGTTTGGATCTTAACACTACATATGCATGTATGAAATGATGGATGCAAAGTCCGGTTTATTAGTTAATTAATAAAAATGAGTTTATTTGAATTGGCCTTCACGAACCTAGCCCGGCCCTCCAGGAATACTCGTAAAGATCATTCAATCTCGGGGCGAAATCTCGAGAGGTCGTGCCCGAGCACCTTTACCCGAGATTAGCCCGTCATAGTTAAAACGCCTCTTTATTAATCGAAGCTTATAATAGTGGCATGAAATGCAAACAATTACAATAACCGAAAATAAGTATGACATGCATGTGTTAACTACTAATTACCGAACTAACTTAAATTAATTACAAGCCCAAATTGTTTTAACAAATAAACCAAAAGAAATTAAAAAGCTAAAGGGCGAATTGGACAAACTAGGGACCTTTCTGCACATAGAGTAAACAATTAGCAAAATTCAGGAATCAACTAACAAGAATTAAGTGTCAAAGATGTGAATTAAGCACTCAATTGCACAATCATATCATTAATTTCCAAAATCAAGTAGTAAATTGCATAAAGTCCCCAAAGCAAGGGCCAAATTGCACTTAATCAAGCAAAAGAAACCAAATCAGGGGCAAGAGAGCATAAATCAAAAGATAAATTCCTAAATTAAGGGCGAAATTGAACTAAACACAAATAATATCCCAAATCAGGGACCATACTGAAAAAGGAAAGAAAGTGGTGTCTTTATGTGAATTAAATTGAAAATTCCAGGTGCTTAATTGAACTCAAACACAAGTATCATGAATTAGAGCTATTTCCTTTAATTGAATGTAACCTTTAAAAGAAAATTAAGCCTTTTGAAAAACCAAGTTTTGATTCTTGATTAAAATTAATTCCAAGAGATCCACTAATCTCTCCATGAATTGACCTTTAGTTCTAAGAAATGAAATTTTTGATTTTAAAGTCTAAATTTTTAAAATGACAATTAGCTCTTATATGACATGAAATCAACTAGTAAGCCAATTCCCATTTTTAAAAATTTAAGTTTTATAATCAAAACTTCATTTTTTATACTTAAGATCAATTCCAAAGTGACCATGAGTCTAACTTTGAATCAACCATATTTAAGAAAATCAAAACTTGAAAAACAAAGGCTTGATTTTTCTTTTAAATTCAAGTTTAAAATCCAAAGGAAATAATTACAGATGAACTCTAATTATCCTTTATTCTTTTCATTACGTTATAGCTAACAAGAATCTTAACTTTAGCATGGAAACACCAATTTAAGCCCTTAAAACATAAACTTTCATCAAGATAAATCATAAAACAAAAATAAATAAACAAAAATATAATCCATCATATCCCATCCACAAACCCTCAACTAAATCCTAAATTTTTAACAAAATCAACCCTTTAATCATCAAAACCCCACCATAATCAAACAAGCATATGTAAATTAACTAGAAATTGATCCATCAACCATAGAATTAAGAGTAAAGCAAAGAAAAACCAAACAAATAAGCCTTAAATCACAATAAAAGTAAATAAAATGGACTTAATTGAAAGAAAATGGACAAAAGGGGGCTTACCTGTACGACGTCGTTTTGAGCCGAATCCCACTGTTTTAAACAAACTTCTTCTTCCCCGTTCCTTTCTTCCTCCTCGCGTCCCCTCTTCCTTCAACCCTAGCCGCTTCCAAAGCTCGACAGCACCTCCTCTGTTCCTTGGTCCTCCGTCGACGGATCAACAACCCAAACCCCCCGAACAAACCTTTTCCTCCCTGTCACAAAACTCAACCTCAAAACCTTCGAACCCTTTTGACAAAAACGAACCTAACCGAAGCAAAATCCTTCATCTTATACTCCCAAACCCCCAAGTCAATTGAGCCAACACACCTCCAAGATGAAGATTCCTCATTTCAAACTAAACCCTAGTTCTTAGTTTTCAATTTCAGAAAGAGAAGGGCCATGACGCTTTGAAGAATAGAAGATAGTTCATCCAAGTGAGAGAGGTAACAGTGTGAATTCTTTTTTTTGTATGAATCACTTTTTCGATCCTGTGTATCTTTGGTGTGGTTGTGTCGAATCGTCTGTATTCGGGTATGTGCCAGAGTTTTGAAGGAGAAAGCTTGATAACCTATCTTGAAAGAAAGCTTCTCTGTTGTGTGGGTGTTTCAATCGAAGAAGAAGAAGAAAAAAAAAGAGCGATTGTGTGAGAGGTAGATGAGAGGGAAGATCGTGAAAGGTGAGAGGTTGTGTCCAGGAAAAAAAAACTGTGACTCTCGAGAGAATTCTGTGTTGATGGAGAGAGAAGCTTCAAGAGAAGATGAGCCTCTGTTCTTGTAAGAGATAAGGAAGATAGGAGCTGTGTGTAAATTTTTGTGGGTGAGAGCAACCTGGAAGGAGTTTTTTTTGTGCTTCAGTATGTGTAGAAGTGTGTAGTGAGAGAGAATGCGAGAGAGAAGGATGTGATATGATCCGACTGTGTGTGTGTGTGGTCAAGAAGAAAAAAAATCTGGAGAGAATCCGAGAGAGGGAAAATCAATGGGTATATGTCCAGAGAGGGAATGGTCTGTTCAGCGGGAGTAGTGTGTTGTTGTGAGGAAATAAAAAGATGAGCATGGATGGATGAGAATTGTGAAGAGAGAGAGAAGATCAGTATCCATTTTTGCCTAGATTCTTCCTCCCTTCTTTTGCTCTAACTAATTTTTTTTGTCTCTTTCTGCAGGTTGTTCATGAACCTGTAGAGATTGGATTAGGGTGGAACGAGGTGGCAGAGGAGTGAGCTGGCAAGGGATCTTCCTAGGTAAGCTTCTCTCTCTAACTAGGGTAAAATGCAGTGAAATTTTTTTGTGTGCAATATAGTTATGTAAAAAAAAACAGTGAAAATGAAAGAAGTGTAAGCATATTTATTGACTAAAAAAATGCATACTGCAATGTGATGAAACATTACCATGCTTATATTGTAGCTAGATGCAATGCAACGTGACTTCTTGACTAAAATATGTAGGCTGCTACTAAGATTAAAACTGATGATTTTATGCTGAATTCATGATTGAAATGAAATGAATAATGCTTAAATGCTGCTGAAGTGAACTTGGTAACTGTTGCTTGTGTAACCATGAATGATGCAGGACATTGATTCCGTTTTGTGACTTGAAATGACCAAATGATGGTCGAAATGGAGTAAGTAGTATTAGTAAATGTACTTTGCATGCCATTGTGCCTGTGTATTGGTTTATGCAGTCTTAGCTGCCATGTTTTCGCTTGTTGTTTAGCTCATGAAACCACTTTTGACTCCAATTTTCCTTTGCTTCCTTGCATTTCTGTTTTACTACCATCATTGGTTCAATTCACTAGTTTGCCATTTCTCATCTGCATTGTATGCCCTTGTTGCCATTAGTTCTCTGAAATGCCCACTGGACTTTCTTAATTGCAATAGCATGCTGTCAACTGCCTTAAATTGCAATTGCCTTACTTCCCACAAATCCACTTTGATAACTAGCTCTTATTTGTGCAATCTCCAGCTTGCACATGTGATCCTAGTGATGTCAATAGCATGTTGAGAATGGTCCACTCCATTGAAGCTACTCTCTGGTTCCTCTTTCTTTATTTTTTTTTTCTTTTTTTTTTGCAGGCTCTCTCTCTTTCACCTAGCCGAGTCTTTTGATAAACTTGGAGCATAATTAAGATGCCATGGAAGAAGGCAAGGCAAGACCGAGTCTTTAAGGGAAAAACCATTAGAAAGCAAACAACATTGTTCCCTAGTTCCACTTTTGTAATCTTTTAAACTCCCTATGTATTTTTGAAAACATGCAATCTGAACTTGGAAGATGAAATGAGAAATTCTAAATTCACTTTATTTTTTTTTGGTTTTCTTATTTTCCAATTTTTCTCTTTATAACAATATTATGTAAATGAAAAATGCCAGCTTTTCTTATACTGATGCTATGCAATAAACAACCCAATTAAATTAATATGATCCAAATCAGATAGCCAAAATGGTTTCATATTAAGTTAAATATGCTAGAACCAAACCATTAATTTAGACCTACATGACGTATGCAGAATAATCAAATTCAATATGTAAACCTAAACCCCCTTTTTTTTGTGATTTTCTATTTAATGCAGATTGTTTTATGGACCTGATTGAATTAAAGGCGAACACCATCTGAATTAAATTGGTCTAAATACCCTCAAATTGCAAATTAAGAAATAAAATGCAACTATACTAAATGAAGTTAAAGCTTTGAAATATGCAAGAATGCCAAAGGTGCACATTAGGGTTCTTTTTTTCAAATGCAATCTAGATGACTAAGAGATGAATTAGCTATTCTAACTAAAAGCGAACTTAAAATGACCCAAAATGCCCTTGAATGTGCAAAAATGACCATAATGCCCTTGAATGTGAAAAAAGACCAAAATGCCCCTGGATTTTTGAAAATGACCAAAATGCCCCTAGGTGATCCTAATGCCAATTAAGCAACAAATTGATTTAAATAAAGGATATATGACAAAAAATGGGTGTCTACAACTGTATTTACAGTTTTTGACAGTTTATCATATTCAAAAAATGCCTTTATCCGAAAAATGCTTATTGGAAACAAAAAAACCTTAAGACTTAGTAAAAATTCTAAGTCATTTAAGAGTCCAAGGCCCAAGCGCCCCACGTGCCCCAAATGACTTAAAACCCCCCACTTGGCCCATGTTATCCAAAGATAACTTTCTAAGCAACTTGTCCTTTATAAAGCACTTGCATTTGTCTTTCCTTAGCAATGTAGGATATACACCACTCAAACAACAAACTATATAACATTCCCCCACTAGTTTTTTGACTAAAAAAAACCATAATTCACTTATAAGTATAGCGCATAGAAGAAGGATTCTTAAGAATTGGACCTTCATTTAGTGTAAGCATTTCAGGACGCTAACGAAGTACATGGTATCCTAGGATTGAACCATGACTCCTTTCGTCTAACATCGGAAAAACCACACACACTATACTTAAGTTCTTCTAACCAGATTTCTTGTTTGCTCCTAGCACTATTACTGGCCCTGTGCTAGTGATCCATGTTCTATGAATATGTACAAAAGTAAGACCCTTTCATAGTTTGTTGAAGCGACACAACTTCATATTCATATAGGTGGAGTCACTTGTTGTTGATTTATTCCTAACAACCTCTTATAGTTCCATTAAGAGTTTATAACTCATCCTCTCTTATCACATTAGTACTAACAACTTCTATTTAGTATGGCATATAGTTAGTACTTTAAAACAGACATCCCAATAACTTGTTATTACCCATTGAATCTCAGTCTATAACCAGTTTGGTCAAGCGTGGTTGGGTTCCCATTATTGGTGTCTAAGGGTTATATTTTAGTCCCATACTGTTTGTAGTCTCCCACACCTTATCTCTAGGCAATGCCTTAGTTAACGGATCCGACAAATTCTTTGCTGACTTTATAGTAATTGTACTATTAGAAATCAATTCTCTTATATAATCATGTCTCAGGCTTATATGTCTAGATTTTCCATTATAGACATTACTAAAAGCACTAGACATCGTCGCCTCACTATCACAATGTAAGGTTACAGGCGACATGGGCTGAGGCCAAAAATCAATTTCAAGTAACATGTTTCTTATCCATTCGGCCTCTTTGCCCGCGGATGCTAAAGCTATAAATTCCGCTTCCATAGTGGAATGAGCAAGGCGTGTCTGTTTCTTTCATGCCCAACTTATAGCACCACCGGCTAATGTAAATAACCAACCCGAAGTTGAGTTATTATCACCTATTTTGATGATCCAACTTGTATCGGAATAGCCTTCTAGTAACCCTGGGAAATTGGAATAACATAATCTCAATTTTGAGATATGTTTAAGATAACCAAGTGCCCTTTCAATTGCTTTCCAATGATCCATACTAGGATTATGAGTAAATCTTGACAATTGACTAACAACATATGCTATATCCGGTCTTGTACAATGCATAGCATACATTAATCTCCCTATGGCGCTTGCATATTTCAATTGTTCAATTGGTCTTGCATCACTTTTGACTAGTGTAACACTTGCATCATATGGAGTAGTGTATTCTGTAATCTTTAAGTAACTAAACTTATTTAAAAGTTTATCTATGTAATGAGTTTAACTTTACATAAACACATTATCATGTTTGATGACTTTAATGTCGAAAATAGTATCTACTTCTTTAAGATCTTTCATCTTAAAAGTAGAAGTAAGAAATTTCTTAGTCTCATTGATACCAATCATATTAGTACCAAAAATCAACATGTCATCAACATAAAGACAAATAACCACTCCATATTCACTAGTAAACTTTGAATAAATGCATTTATCGGCTGTATTATGCCTGAAACCAAAAGACAAAATGGCGGTATCAAACTTTTCATGCCATTGTTTAGAAGGGATTTATCAAACCAAAAGACAAAAGGGATTTAACAAGCTTACACACTTTATTTTCATTACCGGGAAGAATAAAACCTTTCGGTTGCTCCATGTAAACTTCTTCCTTAAGCTCACCTTTCAAAAATGCAGTTTTTACATCCATTTGATGTATATGCAGCTTATAAATGGAGGCTAGAGCAAATAACACTCTAATAGAGGTAAATTTAGCCACTGGTGAATAAGTATCAAAATAATCAATTCCTTTCTTTTGAGTAAAACCTTTAGCAACTAAGCGTGCTTTAAAGGTTTGAAGTGATCCATCAAAATTATATTTCCTCCTAAAAACCCATTTACTCTTAATAGGTTTTGAACCCGGAGGCAAATCAACTAGAACCCAAGTACCATTAGCCATAATTGAGTCCATTTCATCATTTACGGCTTCTTGCCAAAAAACAGTATCCCTTGAAGCTAAAGCTTCCTTTAAGGTCTTAGGATCATAATCAACAATTAACACCTCAAATGTTTTGAGAAGTTCATTTCTAGTTCCTTCAAGAAAGAAAGTGATAAAATTTGAACCAAGATCTTTTTCTTTTCTTGGCCGTGGACTTCTCCTAGGTTCTGAGGGTTCTCCTTAATCCTTTCTTTTAGAAGGATTAGAACTAGAAACAGGAACATTACTTTGATTTCCAGAACTATGAGGTATGTTTATACCATCATGTATAACATTATCTTGCACAAACATATTTTCGAAAAATTCAACTGAATGGAGTCAACAATCACATTCGATTCCAAATTTAGTAACCTATATGCCTTTAATTTTGAGAATATCCTACAAAAACAGATTTGATACCTCTAGAACCAAGCTTTTCTCTCATTGAGAATCCGGAAGCCTATAATAGGTTATACACCCCCACACTTTAAAATACTTTACATTTGGTTTTCTTCCTTTCCAAATCTCATACGGTGAAATATAAATTGTTTGGTAATTTAGCATTCAATAACATTTAATTTACCATATCAACCAAAGTACAATTTTTTCTTTCCGCCACACCATTGTGTTGGGGAGTCAAGGGGGCTGATCTTTGATGAATAATTCCATGAACTTCACAGAATCCATCAAAATCATCAGAGAAATATTCTCCTCCTCTATCACTTCCTAGAACTTTAATTTTTCGTTCCTTTTGATTCTCTACTTTTGCCTTCAATTTTATAAAGGCTTCAAAGGCTTCATCTTTTGTTTTAAGCAAATGAACATGGACATATCTTGAACAATCATCAATGAAAGTGATAAAATAACGTTTACCACCTCTTGTTAACTTTCCATTAAGTTCACATATCCAAATGTACCAAATCAAGAATTTGTGTTTCATGAGTTACCTTTGTTGGAAAAGGCTTTCTAGTAATTTTCGCTTGTGCACATACTTCACATTTATCAACATAATCATGTTTGCAAGTAAAATAATCATGTGAAGCCATATACTTAAGAATAGCATAATTTAAATGGCCTAATCTAGCATGCCAAAGATTAGAAGATTCAACATTATAAAGAGAACCAGCCAAGTAAACAGAAACTAGATTTATTTCATTAAACTTAACTTGAACAAGCCATCAAGGGAATAACCCTTGCCAATAAACACACCATTCTTGGTGATTACAACTTTGTCAGATTCTAAGAGTATCTTAAAGCCATGTTTAACAAGTAATCTTGTAGAAACTAAGTTCCTTTTAACATCAGGAACATGATAAACATTCACTAAAGTGAGCTTTTGGTTTGATGTAAAATTCAGAGTTACATTTCCTTTGCCAACAACACGAACAGCAGCCTGATTTCCCATAAATACTTCAGATTCATCTTCAACATAAGTGTTAAAGAGATCCTTGTTGTTGCAAATGTGTATGGTTGCACCGAAATCAATGAAGAAATCAAAATTTGCAGCAACAACCGCATTCACTTCAGAAGAAATCTTCATCTTTCACTATGTTTGCTTCATCGGTCTTAGATGAAGAACCAGATCTTTTGTCTTCCTTTTTCTTGTAGCGGCACTCCTTGATGAAATGCCCTTTCTTGCCACAATGGAAGCAAGTTTTGGCACTCTTACTGTTCTTCTTAAAGCCCTTGGTATTGATTTTAAGGCTTTTAGACTTGTCTGACTTGTTTCCAGACTTTGCCCCAACCATATGAACTTGTGATTTGTTCTTGGAACTTTCTGCAGCATCTTTGTCTTTGGACATTTTCTCATCCCTGATTCGAGTCTCACACTCAATCTGCAGATGAGTTTGAAATTGCTCCATAGTGAAACTTTCACTCAGCAATAGAACCTTCTTTCGATAATTGTTCTAAGATGAGGGCAGTTTTGACAGAATCACACCAATTTGAAGTGCATCAGGGATTGCAACATCCAAATCCCTTAACCTGGAAACCAGAATTTGCAGTTCATGGACTTGATCCATGACATGCTTATCATCAATCATTTTGAAATCAAAATAATTCAGGCTAAAAACTTATATGTTCCATGTTTTTCATTCTGATATTTTGTCTCCAAAGCATTCCAGATTTTACGAGGAGTTTGCAGCGAAAAGTACAGATCATACAGACGATCAGAAAGTGAATAGAGAATAAGACCTCGGCAAGTGAATAGATCATTCTCACGTGTCCGATGTTCAAATCTTTGTTTATCAGTATCTTTTGGTGTTGCAGTAGGCAAGGCAGGCAGATTTTCATCAAGAATGTAGAACACCTTGACAGTTGACAAGAGGAATTTGATCTTGTCCTTCCACCTTGTATAGTTGGTGCCATCAAATTGGTTGAGTTTTACAACATCTTGTTGAGCCAGAATCTTCATGGTTGCATCATTGATAGCCATGGATGATCAATTTCAGATATACGAAATCAATAGAGGAATTATTGTATTTGAATTGTTAGAAAAATTTCTGAAAATAAGAAAAGAGAAACAAGACTTTGAGGAGCCAAGCTTTATCAAATGCAATATTGTCAGACTATCTCAAACAAGTTGTATTTGGGATACAACAAAGCCGCTTAAGAACATCCAGAAAGAAATAGAATTATTGGTTATATTTTTTAGGGGAAAACACGTTGTTATTTATAGAACGTGATCAGAGACATTTCTTCAAGGTAACTGTTCGTCAACAGATATCTATTAAACTTGAAAAACTGTATTTACAGTTTTTTACAGTTTATCATATTAAAAAAATGCCTTTATCCGAAAAATTTTTATTGGAAACAAAAAAAAACTTAAGACTTAGTAAAAATTCTAAGTCATTTAAGAGCCCAAGGCCGAAGCGCCCCAAGTGCCCATCTTTTGACTAATAAAATTAGTCTTTAAACTAGGCCCATTAGTAGGAGAATCAAGCCCAAATGACTTAAAACCCCCCACTTGGCCTATGTTATCGAAAGATAACTATCTAAGTAACTTGGCCTTTATAAAGAACTTGCATTTGTCTTTGCTTAGCAATGTGGGATATACACCACTCAAACAACAAACTATATAACAACAACATCAGGCATTATGCCTCTTTTACTGGCCAAATATCCAATTTGAGCCTAAACGTTTTAGGAGTTGCTCAATTTCAACCTAAACCTTTAAAGTGAACCAAATTAGGCCTAAATATTATCAAAACCCACCAATTTAAGCTCAAATCAGACGGATGTCAAGCTGTGTCCCATATGGGCCTTATTTTGCGCGTAAAAAATCAAAATGGGTATCTCATTAGCCAGCTGGCTATTTTTTATTTTATGGCAAGCTTATTAATTTTTATATTTCTTTTTGTTTTTTGTTTTTTTCTTTTCCTTTTTATTTTTGCTTTATTTCTTTTTCTTGTCTTCTTCCTTCTTCCTTCCCCATCACCCGAAACTCACGTTCCAGCACCATGTTTTTATACTGCAACAAACCTTCATCCTTGTCCATTCTCTTAGGTTTTCCCTCAACATCTCGATTGAAAAAACCCATGTTGAAATAGCCCCAATTTTGTAAAGAGGCTGACGAAATCAAAGGGCGGAATTTTACTGGCGATTGGTGAAGAAATCAAAGCTCATGACGATCGATTGCAATCCATGTGGTTTTCTATAATCAAAATTTTCTGGGTTTGATCTCGTTAGTGCTGCAAATTGATCGGTCTCTGTAACACACAAAATTTCTAAGTCTAAAAATAAGACAAGAAAGATTGGAGCCAAATAATAATTTTATTGATTGATGAATGCGGGTACAATCTTTGGAAATTCTAATAATAAGAAATTGTCCTCTGATTCGTCTCCTTCGCAAAATTTTGTTTTAAGGTTTGCTTCAAGGGTCAAATGACTTGATCTTGAACTTGATTATAATTTGAGAGTTTGATTTGATTTGATTCAAGGGTCGAATGACTTGGTCTTGAATTGACAATCTAATTCAAGGTTCTTGACGACTTGGTCTTGATTTGATAATAATTCGATTCAAGGGTCTTGATGACTTGTTCTTGAATTGATAATTTAATTCAAGGGTCTCGATGACTCAATCTTGAATTGATAATTTAATTCAAGGGTCTCGATGACTTGATCTTGAACAAACGAAAATAATATCCTCCGAATGTGTTGGTGAAGATCGAAATAATGATTTCTTAAGCTTTGGTGAAGATCAGAGTAAGAACATCTGAAAATACTTCAGAGCTTTTCTGCTTTCTGAATTGTCTATCAAATGGCTTGGGGACTCCCTTTATATAGTGGAGGAAATTCCTTGTGCATTTAATACTAATCTGATTTACTTGCAAGCAAACTAAAATCCAACGGTGGATGATGCTCTAGAGAAGCTTCCAGGTAATTTCCTTGGCAATTTCCAAGTGATGACTCATAGATTAATTTTGATTGATCAAACCATTAGATATTGAAATCTGATTGGTTAAACCATATGTCATATTTATCTACTAATTTTCTTTAGAAAATATCCAATAAATTTAAGGATACATTCTTAAAATAAATTCGTAGAATATTCTTATTGGGACGAAATTTCTTGTTCTACAAATGCCCCATCAAGACTTGTTTACGTACACGATTTAGAGTGTAGCAAGTAGTCAAGTCTTGAATCATGATATGCTTTCGGTGCTAAATTTGCTTACACCTTTGCATGGAGTACTTTGAGAAGACCCTTGGTGATTTCGTTTGCAGCTTTGCATAGCTTGAGAAATTATTTGCAACACTTTCTCCAAATGTCTTTGCCAATTTTGAGACTTTGAAAGAATTGAACCAAAATTAGGCTCAAAGGACTTTTTTTTGTGACTGAACTTGATATTTGAATCAAGCTGCCTACGTACCCTCAAATGTGAAGGATCAAGTCGTTTACGTAGTTCATTATTTTTGTGCTCAAAATTTTGTCTAAGACGTCCTTTGCAGGATTTTCAACTTAGCAAGACTTTTTTTTTGGCTCTAACTTTTGCCTAAGCCATCCTTTACAGGATTTTCAAGTTACCGAGCCTTTTTTTTCCTTTTTTTTGTTGGGTAGTTTAGGCTTGTGCTTAGGAGCGAGCATTGCCCCCATTGGCTTGCTTGACATCATCATTTGAAGTTGACTTAGCATGCATTTTCGTAGGATCAGAAGATCCACATTTCATACTTGGAATTGGAATTGCCATGACAAAATTTGATGTTGTTGATTCATCGTCAAACTCAATCATTCCTTCTTTGTAAAGCTCCATGATTTTGTCTTTGAGAATGAAACACTTTTCCACTGGATGACTGATCAAACGATGAAACTTGCAATAGTTTGGATCATTAACTTTATCAGCTTCTTCAGGCCGTTTCATTTCAGGCAACTGAATGAGATCAAATTTCAAAAGTTCATCCAACATCTCAGGGACATCAGAATCAAGGAATGGATATTCCTTCTCTCGTTTTTCTTTCAAGGAAACTTTGATTTTCCCTTGTGAGGATTTGGAATTCATCTTTTTGGAGTCATTGGTTGTCTTGAAAGGCTTTATGCTCACTGCCATGGACTGCTTGCTTTCGAATTCTTTGGTCACAAATTTGCCCCTTTTGTGTTTCGTTGGTTCTCGAACAGGTGGCTCTTGATTGCCACCAACTGCGATGCTAAGCTCCAGATCATGTGCTCGAGTTGCAAATTCTTCAAAAGTTTTTGGCTTAATGCCTTGAAGAATATATCGCAGGGTCCAGTTCATGCCTTGGATGCACCAGTTCATGCCTTGGATGCACATATCCAATGCAGAAGCTTCAGATAATTTTTCTTTGCAATTGAGACTGAGATTTCTCCACCTATTTATGTAGTCAATCACAGCTTCATCTTAGCGTTGTTGTGTGCTTGTGAGTTCAATCAAACTGACAATGCGTCGAGTGCTATAGATTTGATTCAAGAACTTATGTTCAAGTTGCTCCCAATTGTCAATTGACCCAGGCTCGAGATCTGTGTACCAATCAAAAGCATTGCCCTTCAACGAGCGAACAAATTGCTTAACCATAAGGTCTCCATAAGTGCCAGCATTGTTGCATGTTTCCACAAAGTGTGCGACAAGTTGTCTTGGGTTTCCTTTGCCATCAAACCGTTGAAACCTTGGCTGTTGATAGTTGTCAGGCATCTTCATGCAATCAATCCTTTGGGAATAAGGCTTTGCATAAGTGTAGGAAAGAGGAGCAATATTTTCTGCTTGATCTTTGATTGCCTCTTTGATGAGTTGCTCGATTTGATAACAAGAAATACTTTGAAGATCTTCAACAGCAACTTTGATGGAATTTTCACCAAATTCTTGATCTGTTTTCTTGATATTGTTTTCAGCAGCATTTTCATCAACTTGTTGGAAAATTTGAGGCTTGTCTTTGCCTTTATTTTCAGCAACTTTCATCATTAAAAAGGAAATTTGTTCATCCTTTTCTTTGATGTTGGTGGCTAATGATTCCACAGCTTTAGCGAGGGATGCAACTTGTTCCTCCAACGAAGCCATCGAAATTTTTAATGATTTGAATCTTCAGGAAAAGAGATGAGAGGCAAAGATTGTCCCACTGGGTGTGCCAAAATTTGTAACACACAAAATTTTAAGTCTAAAAATAAGACAAGAAAGATTGGAGCCAAATAATAATTTTATTGATTGATGAATGCGGGTACAATCTTTGGAAATTCTAATAATAAGAAATTGTCCTCTGATTCTTCTCCTTCGTAAAATTCTGTTTCAAGGTTTGCTGCAAGGGTCAAATGACTTGATCTTGAACCTGATGATAATTTGAGAGTTTGATTTGATTTGATTCAAGGGTCGAATGACTTGGTCTTGAATTAACAATCTAATTCAAGGTTCTTGACACTTGGTCTTGAATTGATAATAATTCGATCCAAGGGTCTCGATGACTTGTTCTTGAATTGATAATTTAATTCAAGGGTCTCGATGACTTAATCTTGAATTGATAATTTAATTCAAGGGTCTCGATGACTCAATCTTGAATTGATAATTTAATTCAAGGGTCTCGATGACTTGATCTTGAACAAATGAAAATAATCTCCTTCAAATGTGTTGGTGAAGATCGAAATAATGATTCCTTAAGCTTTGGTGAAGATCAGAATAAAAACATCTGAAAATACTTCAGAGCTTTTCGGCTTTCTGAATTGTCTGTCAAATGGCTTTGGGGACTCCCTTTATATAGTGGAGGAAATTCCTTGTGCATTTAATACTAATCTGATTTACTTGCAAGCAAAGTAAAATCCAATGGTGGATGATGCTCCAGGGAAGCTTCCAGGTAATTTCCTTGGCAATTTCCAGGTGATGACTTATAAATTAATTTTGATTGGTCAAACCATTAGATATTGAAATCTGATTGGTTAGACCATGTGTCATATTTATCTACCAATTTTCTTTAGAAAATATCCAATAAATTTAAGGATAAAATCTTAAAATAAATTCGTAGAAAATTCTTATTGGGACGAAATTTAATATTTTGAATGGTTTAAGAATTCTTTCATATTTTGATACAGCTACCATAAATGTTTATTAGTTTAGGGACTACATCATCAGTTTGAGCTTTCCCTCAATGAAGAAATTGAAACAAGGTTGAATTGGTAGCAAAGTTGTTCACCATTTAGATGAGATTAGATGAGATGGATTGATTGAGCCAAAAACAACCCTATTTTTATGGTTATTTTACTATGTTTTTGCATCTATTTATGCTTAATTATATGCTATTTTGATGATATTTGTGTTTTAAGTTCTTAAGTGATGTGAAATTGAGAAATTGTTATTTTTCACTTCTTTTGGAGCTATTTTGATGACTTTTTACACAGATTTTAGCAAAGCAATTTTGAGTATAGATTTGAAGATTCGAAGTTCGTGTTTGAAGACTCATTGAAGACTTATTTGGAGAATTGGAGACTTTGAAGAATTATTTCAAGGAGCAAGGATTGAAGATTGGAGCTTTAATTGAAGACAAGCCATGGACAAGCCCTTAAGCTTTGGTATTTATGGATATTTTATATGGGAAGATATTCAACCCATATGAATAATTAATTGGAATTAAAATCCCAATTAATGACTCCTAAATCCAAGGAAATATCCAAATCCCGTAGATTCCCGATTCTAGTCCTAACAGGATTAGGACTCAGGCGCAGTTTTGGTAGAAAAATCATAACTTTCTGCTCAGACCTCCGATTGAAGTCCATGAGTACTCATTGGAAAGCTAACTCCGAGAGCTACAACTTCCTTTGAAGTCCAAGACCCAGTTCTGCCATCTTCAAGCCCAAAAATGCCGTCGAAGTTCCTGCACGAATTCAGCAAAATTTCAGGATCCTATTTTAACTTGGATTCTACTCTAGGATGACTTTTAATCTAACTTGGACTCCAAGTTAGACCCTAAACCGTCCTAGACTCCTTTCCAAGTTAGGATTGGAATTCCTAGGGTTATTTCCACTATAAATAGGCACCTTAGGTCTAGGTTTTGAGAACACACACACACATATAGATCTAGAAATTGTATTTGGTAGAATTATTGAAGATTTGGAGGACAAAAGCCTCTGTGCCGCCGCCCCCTCTTCTTCCATCCATAAGATAAGTTTTTCTTCTTATTCTTTAGATGCTCACTCAATTCATGAGTGAGTAATCCTTTTCTTAACTCCAATGTATAATTTAATTGATCTCTTGACATATATATTGGTGAGATTTTGTGCTTATATATGATAATTGTTAGAGTATTCCTTTGATCTCTGTTTTAATTCTATGTTGCTTGTTTTGATGGATTGAGCCGGCACTTTCTTGATAAATTAAGTTAGCATTAGCTAGATCAAGTCGAGGATTAATAGTCCAGGCTTGGTTGTTTGTAGCAATTGGTTGAGAATTAACCACTCCTTCCAAGGGAGATAAGGGACTTTGAGTGAGAAATTACTCTTTGTGCTTGTATAAATTACTAGTTCTTAATGCTTTGTTGCTTGGTGAATCTTTAAGCCTTAACCGGTAATTGATTTGTTAAGTTAGCAATAGGGGTAATTTAAGCCTTAACCGGTAATCTTATCTAATTAAGGTAATTTAGGAATTAATTCCGACAAGCTATTCTTCGTTTTCATAATTATTAGATATCAATGATCCATGTTATAATTGTCAAGAGGGATATTAATTCTATGTTGGAGGTTTTTATTAATTGTTTTCTTGATTATTTACTGCTTTCTTATCAATTGTTTTCTTTAATTTTCTTGATTGCTTTCTTAGTTAATTTAATTGTTAATTTGATTAGGTTTAATTTCACTATAAAAAATTCTCTTTAATTTATTTGTTTGATTTAAGAAAAAGATAAATAACATATCTCTCTGTGGGTTCGACCCCTATCTACTATAGTTAGGAATTTGTTGGGAATTTATATTTATGATTTGCTGACAATCGATCATAAATTTTGGTGCTGTTGCCGGGGACATTGCGTTTTAATTTTCTTTTCTCTTTCTTTTTTAATTTTAATTTGCACTTGATCTTCTTTTATTTTGTAGGAAAAATTCAATGGAGCAACTACGTTCATTACGGGAGCTGAATTTCAACTGTGAAGTGCCGCCCCTCTATATTGATTATCCAGCAATGGATATGACATACAAACTGAAGCCAGGAGTAATCCGCATGTTGGCGATTTTTCAAGGAGAGCCTCAAGAGAATCCTCTTGAGCATCTGCAAGTTTTCTTCATCAAGTGTGCTGCAATCACTGGGATGCCTGAAGAACAAGCTAAACTTCGAACTTTTCCACTCACTCTTGAAGGAAAAGCAAGGAGCTGGTTTGTGAGCCTATCACCAAAATTCATAACTTCGTGGAAGGAATTGGAGACAGCATTCTTGAACATGTATTTTCCAGAAGCGAAGCGAGCTGTTGTCAGAAAAAGAATCAGTTCTTGTCAACAATCACCTGATGAGAAGTAGGCATTCAATACTGGGAGAGATATAATGGGATTTGTGCGAGTTGCCCTTATCACAACTTGAGTGAAAGCACTTCTAATTCAGAATTTTTATGATGGACTTCTTTGCGAAGATCGAACATATATTGACTCTGCAAGCGGAGGAAGCCTTACACTCAAAACACCAGAAGAAGCAAGGAAGCTGCTCAACACCATGACGGAAAACATCCATCAGTTCTCTATAAAGGAAGAATTATCATCCAAAGGATCAGAATCAAATTTGGAGATGAAGGAATTTATGGATAGCACTAAAAACGCCATATCCTCATTGACTGCTCAATTTGGAAGTCTAGCAAAGATGTTTACCGACTACATAAGTATCCAACAAGCTTCTATTCAAAATCGTTCATATGCACCGCAAAGATATGTGAATGAAAATACAAGAGGATACGGAATCAAGTCTATGGAGGAAATTCAACCGTGGCAAGCACAAGACATGGAATTACCTGACATTCCACTTCCACCTGCGTTTTCACTACCTCCAGCGCCTGCTTTCTCTGCTGAACCACCACCAGTTGCTGTACCTGACATTCAAGTAACCAGAGAAGAGGAGACTCCAGCCGAACCCAAGAAGAAGCAATCTACTTCATCACCAAGAGCTTCTCGACCTAAATCAAGATTCGAAGGGATGAAGAAGATGGAGACCATTTACGGTCCACCACCGTTTCCTCAAAGGTTTGCACAACCACTCAATTCACTCCGAAATTTAGAGGTAAATATTCCTTTGCTTAATGAAGTTGCAAGAGTGCCCAGGTACGCTTCTTTTCTTAAAGAACTATGCACTGCTAAAATAAAATTTTCTGAAAAATATGCCTGCATGAATGAAAATATATCTGCTGCTTATCAGAGAAAATTGCATCATAAAAGTGAAGATTTAGGATCCTTTTCTATTCCTTGCAAAATTGAAAAAGAAAAGATAGAAAGAGCTATGTGTGAATTTGGATCTTCAATCAATATTATGCCTTTTTCTATCTACTCCCAATTGAAAGTAGAACATATGACTAAAACTGATCTTATTGTGCAATTTGCTGACAGAACTAACATTAAACCTGAAGGTTTAGTTGAGAATGTTTTAGTGCAGATAGGAGACTTTGTTTTTCCTGCAGATTTCTATGTCCTGAAGATGAGTGAAGATGATCTTCATCTACCGCACCTGCCGTTGCTGCTAGGGAGGCCGCTCCTTTCAACAGCCAGCGCAAATTTTGACATGAAAGATGGAAAACTCAGCATGAAATTTGATGGTGAAGCCATTGAATTCGATATAAATGAAGCCATGAAGACTCCTGCCGAAATCCATTCCATCTGTGCAATTGATGCAATTGAAGCTTGCTCTGAACAAGTTCAGTCACTTCAATGTGAAGATGAGCTTGAACTAGTTCTTGCAAAAAGCCTGGACGAAGAAGAAATCAAAGAAGCAGAAATCCTGACGCCAGAAGATGTAGCTGCAACCATCAGAGAATTGGAGACGTCACCTGCTGTTGAAGAAAAAGCATCAATTTCCTACATCAGTTTGGAGCCAACGCCAACACCCCTGCCATCCATCATTCAACCACCTAAAGTCAAGCTCAAACAACTACCTGAAATATGCTTTCCTTGGAGACAAAGAGACTCTACTCGTTGTTATTTTAAGTAAATTGAATGATTTACAAGAAGAACAACTCATCAGAGTTTTGAAAGAATACAAGGAAGCCATCGAATGGACTGTTGCTTATATCAAGGGAATAAGTCCTACTGTATGCATGCATAGGATTCGACTTGAAGATGATGCAGTTCCTGTTAGACAACCACAAAGGAGACTCAACCCCAACTTAGCTGAAGTCGTCAAGGAAGAAGTGCTTAAATTACTTGGAGCCGATCTCATTTATGATATATCAGATAGTAAATGGGTCAGCCCTGTTCAAGTAGTACCTAAGGAGTCTAGATTAACTGTCGTGGAAAACAAAGATGGAGAGCTAGTTCCTCAAAGACTGCAAAATGGATGGAGAGTATGCATCGACTACAGAAAGCTCAACTCTGCTACAAGGAAGGACCACTTCCCATTGTCATTCATGGACCAGATGCTGGAGAGATTAGCCTGCAAAGCCTACTATTGTTTTCTGGATGGGTATTCAGGATACTTCCAGATTCCAATAGCACCTGAAGACCAAGAGAAGACCACCTTCACATGCCCATTCGGTACGTATGCCTATACAAGAATGCCTTTTGGTTTATGCAATGCACCTGCGACTTTTCAAAGGTGTATGATGAGCATCTTTCAAGATTATGTGGGAGACAAGATGGAAGTGTTCATGGACAATTTCACTGTCTATGGAGATAACTTCAATCAATGCCTTCATAACCTAGAACTCATCCTGAAAAAGTGTGTTGCCAAATTGGTGTTAAATGCCGAGAAGTGCCACTTCATGGCAGAATAAGGCATCGTTCTAGGCCATGTAGTATCCAAAGAAGGGATGCAAGTCGACAAAGCCAAAGTTGATGTAGTTCAAAACCTGCCATACCCAACATGTGTCAAGGATATCCGATCATTCTTAGGCCATGCTGGATTCTACAGAAGATTCATCAAGGATTTCTCAAAGATTTCGGCACCGATGTGTAGACTACTTCAGAAAGATATAGAGTTCGAGTTTGGAGATGACTGCAAAGAAGCATTCGACAAATTGAAGACTGCCCTCACCACCACTCCGATTGTGAAGCCACCAGATTGGAAACTACCATTCGAAGTAATGTGTGACGCAAGTGACGTTGCCATTGGAGCTGTTCTAGGTCAGAGAGTAGACAAGGTACCTCATGTTATCTACTATGCTTCAAGAACTCTGGATGCTGCTCAGAAGAGCTACACCACCACAGAAAAAGAAATGCTTGCCGTCGTTTTCGCTTTGGAGAAGTTTCGTTCATACATCCTGGGATCCAAGGTGATAATCTACTCCGATCATACTGCATTGAGATATCTAATGGCAAAGAAAGATGCAAAGGCTAGGCTTATGCGATGGCTATTGCTCTTTCAAGAATTTGATCGAAATTAAGGACAAGAAAGGAGCAGAAAACGTTGTAGTTGATCATCTAAGCAGAATTGAAGGCAACAACGAAGAGACTGCAATCAATGAAGCGCTACCTTTTGAAGACTTATTTGCCGTTTCTCAACTTCCATGGTATGCAGACATTGTTAATTTCTTGGTCACTAGACGTCTACCTCCAGATCTAAGCAAAGGGAAGAAACTGAAGATCATCAGTGATGCCAAGTATTATCTTTGGGATGATCCATACTTATGGAGACAAGGTTCTGATCAAGTTATGAGAAGATGCATACCTGACAACGAAATACAATCAGTTCTGAAG
>AWUE01016107.1:0-30436 GCA_001974825.2 Corchorus olitorius | reverse complement strand
ATCTTCATCAAGCCGCCAGATATGTTTTCATGAACCTTAACTTTTTATTTTTGGTAAGATATCGCATGAATTGTTTGCTTTTACATTGAGGACAATGTGAATTTTAAGTGTGGGGGGGTGAATACTTGATAATGTTTATTGCTTGAATAATTGAGTCATATGCTAGTTATTATTTGCATGAGAACCTAGGATAGAAAATTGTTTGTTTTTTGATTGTTTTTGGATTGATTATTCTTTCAAAATTTTATTTTCGACATAAATTTTAAAATTAATGCTAAAATTTTGATTTTCTCAAAACTTTTTGAATTTTTCATGCATAAATTGATTAATTGATTTGATTATGATTGATGAATGCTTAAAATTTTAATAATGTTTGATTTATTGATTGAGTTATAGCATGTTGTTTGATTTCTTAGAATTAGGTATAATTGAAGTTTGTGATATGATCTTATTTATTAATTGCTTCTGTGATTATCTATTTCTAGAACTTGTGTTCAATCTTGATTGAAGTTATGATTGAGAAAGTATGTTATTGGTATATGTCAAGAATAAGTGTGGGGGACTACTTATAAAGAGGGTAATTTAATTAAAAAAAAATCGTTTTCAAAAAGAAGTGCTCTCATGACAAGAGGAGAAGAGCTATTTTTGCATACTTTATAAAAAAATATATCAATCCATTGTTGTCACTCTTTTCTTTAACAAAAGGAGTTAGTAACCCTTGGAAAGAGGATAAGAGGCATGGAATTGCAGAAATATTGTCCCTCTGAAAAAATAAAAGGAGTCCTTCTAGAGTGCTAGTAGCCTCAAAAGGGAGTTAGTAACCCCTAAATCATGAACACTTCGAGGTTAGTAACCTCAATTTTCTAAACAATTACCCTCGAAAATCTATTATAACCCACAATGACCCTTGATGTATATCTATGGCACTACAATCTTTTGAGTAATGGAGAAAAAGAGGAAAACATAAGCTTATAGAAAGAAGTAGTTATAGAAAGTGAAAAATAGTAAGTGATTAAAACTACTTTGATTATGACTACTTAAGAATGATGATACTTGTTATGTCTTGATTTTTGAATTTAGTATTATTATTATTCTTTGTTATTTTGATTTCATGATTGAATTGATTCTTTGATGAGTGTGTGAATTCAAATTGATCTTTTGAAAAATTGATTTTTGATTAACTTACACATTGATTTGCTAAGGGACTAGCAAAGTTCAAGTGTGGGGGAATATGATTGAGCCAAAAACAACCATATTTTTATGGTTATTTTACTATGTTTTTGCATCTATTTATGCTTAATTATATGCTATTTTGATGATATTTGTGTTTTAAGTTCTTAAGTGATGTGAGAAATTGTTATTTTTCACTTATTTTGGAGCTATTTTGATGACTTTTTACACAGATTTTAGCAAAGCAATTTTGAGTATAGATTTGAAGATTCGAAGTTCGTGTTTGAAGACTCATTGAAGACTTATTTGGAGATTTGAAGACTTTGAAGAATTATTTCAAGGAGCAAGGATTGAAGATTGGAGCTTTAATTGAAGACAAGCCATGGACAAACCCTTAAGCTTTGGTATTTATGGATATTTTATATGGGTAAGATATTCAACCCATATGAATAATTAATTGGAATTAAAATCCCAATTAATGACTCCTAAATCCAAGGAAATATCCAAATCCCGTAGATTCCCGATTCTAGTCCTAACAGAATTAGGATTCAGGCGCAGTTTTGGTAGAAAAATCATAACTTTCTGCTCAGACCTCGGATTGAAGTCCATGAGTACTCGTTGGAAAGCTAACTCCGAGAGCTACAACTTTCTTTTGAAGTCCAAGACCCAGTTCTGCCATCTTCAAGCCCAAAAATGCCGTCGAAGTTCCTGCACGAATTCAGCAAAATTTCAGGATCCTATTTTAACTTGGATTCTACTCTAGGATGACTTTTAATCTAACTTGGACTCCAAGTTAGACCCTAAACCGTCCTAGACTCCTTTCCAAGTTAGGATTGGAATTCCTAGGGTTATTTCCACTATAAATAGGCACCTTAGGTCTAGGTTTTGAGAACACACACACACATATAGATCTAGAAATTGTATTTGGTAGAATTATTGAAGATTTGGAGGACAAAAGCCTCTGTGCCGCCGCCCCCCTCTTCTTCTATCCATAAGATAAGTTTTTCTTCTTATTCTTTTGGATGCTCACTCAATTCATGAGTGAGTAATCCTTTTCTTAACTCCAATGTAGAATTTAATTGATCTCTTGACATATATATTGGTGAGATTTTGTGCTTATATATGATAATTGTTAGAGTATTCCTTTGATCTCTGTTTTAATTCTATGTTGCTTGTTTTGATGGATTGAGCCGGCACTTTCTTGATAAATTAAGTTAGCATTAGCTAGATCAAGTCGAGGATTAATAGTCCAGGCTTGGTTGTTTGTAGCAATTGGTTGAGAATTAACCACTCCTTCCAAGGGAAATAAGGGACTTTGAGTGAGAAATTACTCTTTGTGCTTGTATAAATTACTAGTTCTTAATGCTTTATTGCTTGGTGAATCTTTAAGTCTTAACCGGTAATTGATTTGTTAAGTTAGCAATAGGGGTAATTTAAGCCTTAACCGGTAATCTTATCTAATTAAGGTAATTTAGGAATTAATTCCGACAAGCTATTCTTCGTTTTCATAATTACTAAATATCAATGATCCATGTTATAATTGTCAAGAGGGATATTAATTCTATGTTGGAGGTTTTTATCAATTGTTTTCTTGATTATTTACTGCTTTCTTATCAATTGTTTTCTTTAATTTTCTTGATTGCTTTCTTAGTTAATTTAATTGTTAATTAGATTAGATTTAATTTCACTATAAAAAATTCTCTTTAATTTATTTGTTTGATTTAAGAAAAAGATAAATAACCTATCTCTCTGTGGGTTCGACCCCTACTTACCCTATCTACTATAGTTAGGAATTTGTTGGGAATTTATTTTTATGATTTGCTGACGACCGATCATGGATATTGGCATGGCATTTAAAATATATCCATTAGATGTATAGTCTAAACTATGACAAAAAGTTTTGCAGCTGTGCTTCAACAAGGATTTACTTTGAAAATCCGTTTGCTTCCTATCTTTTGTTTTAGCCATATCCTTTCCTTCTTGAATCTTTGTATTCATAACATGTTTATTGTTGCTTGCAAATTGATGACTATGGAATGTAACCAGGGCAGGCGAACCTATCAATTAGCTAATAACTATGGCAGCTTATGTAGTGAATTCGAAGTTGCACTTTGGTGGAACAAAGACAACAATTCCTTTACAAAGTCCCAACTTTTAGGAAGGACATTCTTCTTCCATTTTAAGTTTATGAATGTTTTTGACTTCTCTGTTGAGGTTTTATAGTGCCTCTAAAAGGAAGTAACTTAGTTGTTCTGAAGACCAAAATGTAGTTGAAGCTACAATACATACAGTGTGATTTTGAAGTTAATGGAAACTTTGGTCATTCCCATTGGAATTGCTTATGATGGATATGTATTCAGTAGGGAATACTAGTAATTCAGTCATATATCATCAAGCTCTTTTATATGTTGGAATTATTCTGAATTACATTCACTTTAGGTAAAATGTTGTATTAATGGATTAAGAAGTTATAATCTTGAGATTTTATATATGTGCAAATGATATATGCAAATTTTGTTTTATAAAAAGTTTTGAATGCTTCAAGGGTTGTATACACAGCTGCCTTGTAGGTTAATTTGTTTAGGAACTAACATTTCTTAATTTCAGTTTCCCTCAACTATTTTTGTGTGTTCAATGAAGAGATTGAAACAGGGGGGAATCGACAATACTTTTGTTGACTTGTTTCTTAAAGGATTACAAGTGCAGTTCCTTCAACAAGAGTCTTCCTTCCTGTGGAAATGCTATGTCAAATTCATCAATTTCCACATGCCACCAAATTGAACAAGAATTTGACTTAAACTGATAAGAAATTGATCATATTATGAAATTGTCTCTTTTGTCAAGGTTCCTATTACAAAGTAGGAAGACCAAAATATTCAAGAATACACTGTCATTTTGATTTTAATGAAAACTTTCGCTTTGATTACAAAGCCATTCAATGATATGATATGTATTCACGAAGTCTATTGAAGCTTGAACTTTCATTTTTAATGGTTTTGAGAATTTTGGGTTATCTGGGTAAACCTTGTAAGTAAACACCAAGCCATTATTGATGAGTGTAGTTCTAGAAAAAGAGTTCATGTTTTATCTAAAAAAATTAAAATAAAAAGAAAAGAAAGAAAAAGAGTTCATGTGTACTGTACAGTAACACGAAGAATTTGGGTAACATGAACGGCCCGGAAAGATTGGATTTTTTTTGCTCGAAGAAAAGATTGGATTGACTTACATAATACTGTAGCAGATGGAGCAAAAACGGCCCGCCAGTCTCGGCCCACCAAAATCTGGCGGTAAATGTTCCCGCCGAATAAACTCCCAGGGTTTGGGCCAAAAAAAAACTCCCAGGGTGTAAATTAGGGATTATTGGGATTAGTTCCCATCGTTCAACCCAACAGTCAGTCTTTCTAAGTCTTAAATAAACCCATCAAAACAAACAGGCAATCGAAAGCGTGTCTCCATCACCATGGATCGAAGAAAGGGGAAGAAAGTGAGAGATTGTCAAGATGTCAACAAGGGGAAAGAAGCAAATTGGGTGTGGACAGACCTTCCAACTGGTATAATCATGGAGATACTCTCACGGCTTCCTTTGAAGTCTATTCCCAACTGTAGGTGCGTTTGCAAAACTTGGTACCAGATAATCTTCGATCGTCATTTTACAAAACTTCACCTTTCACAATAACCTGTTAGCATCCTCATCCAAAATGAATATAGAGGCAGTAGTGTTGTATATTTACGCTTGTACCAGATAGATAGAACTCTCAATTGTGAGGAAACCATCTTTGGGCCTAGATTAAACCTACCTGATTGTTCATTTAATCTTGTCAATTCTTGCAATGGGTTAGTTCTCTTGTCTGGAACCGGGAAGAAATTTGTCTATGTTTGCAATCCAGTGTTAGGTGAGTTCATCACCATCAAAGTGCCTGAAAAGGACAAAAGAAATAGTAAAGCCTTTTGTTTTGGTTTTAGCGCTAAAACCAACCAATACAAAGTTTTACAAACTTTTTATGCTAATAAGGAGGGGCCAAAAGCTGAAGTCTACACTGTTGGGACAGGATCATGGACAAGTCTGGGAAATGCTCCTATTAGTATAAAAGATCAAGGGCTCTGCTTTGATGCATATTTACATGGAGCTTTTCACTGAAATAATGTTGTCAACTCTAATGTCCAAATTGTTTGTTTTAACTTTTAGAACGACATGTTTCGGGAAGTTCCATCTCCTCGATTCCCACATAGGCAAGTTAAAAGTTCCATTTTGGGGGTGCTAGAAGATTGTTTGTGTGTTTATTGTTATCCTAAGGGTGTTTATAATGACTTTGAAATATGGATCATGAAGGATTATGGTGTCAAGGAATCATGGACAATGCAGTTCCACATTAGACATAAAATTTTATCTCGTAGACATTATTATGATCACTATTATCCACTAGTTCTCTTGAAGAATGGGAGAATGCTAATGTCATACAACTAGAATACGGTTGTCTGTTACAATCTGAAAGAGAAGAGATTCATAAGAACCGATATTTCTCCCATTAGATGTCACTACTTTATAAGTGCATACACCCCATACTTTGTTTCACTCAAGAATGTTGC
The DNA here is from genome assembly GCA_001974825.2 of Corchorus olitorius. NCBI lineage: Eukaryota > Viridiplantae > Streptophyta > Magnoliopsida > Malvales > Malvaceae > Corchorus > Corchorus olitorius. The sequence goes on along the minus strand of AWUE01016107.1, from coordinate 24,679 downwards.
AAAAGGAGAACAAATCCCAAGGTAATCAACTAATCATACTATATTTATATGGTTATTAGCTGCATTAGTATATTCTTTTGTCAGTCTTATTGTTTGATAGTGTAACTCTTGATTCTGCATCATACTCTACAAGCTTGTTTCACTTCTCTACCTTATAAATCAAAATAATTGATTTAGAAGTTATTTTCTTGAGCTTTGTATTTACAATTAATGTGTTCTACAATTGGCTAAGCCAAAGGTATATTTATTGGTTTTACATAATATGTCTAATTCTTCTAATAAGCAAATGATTTGATAGATTTACAAGACCAGCAGCACAAACCAGGTCAGCTCGACGGATCAAAAAGAAACCTGCTTGGAATAGAAATTTTGTAATATTGGGTTAGGGTCTTGTTGTCTGGCTGGTTTTATTTAGTAATATCAGGGGTAGTTAATAGTTATAGAATTTTCAAGCTTTCTTGTAATGGATTCCTGCCAATTACCAAGTTGCTCATCAGACAAAAATCATTTTCTGACCCTATGGCCTATGGACTCTATGGAGATGAAAATGGTGATTGATAAACATGAGGAGCACTATGGCAATGGTTGCAACTAAACCCGTTAGAATTTCTATTATGAGTTTCCGAGACAGAACTTTATGTTGTGTTTTTGATGTAGTAGTATTGACTCAGATGTTGCTGCTTTTGCTGCTTGTAAATATTGAGACATCTTCGCTTGAAGTAATATATGGTAGTTTCATATGGTAGAATTTGCTTCAATGGAGATTATATATGGTAGTTTCATACTTTCATTCCTCTTCAAAACTATGTCAGCAGTTCAACTCCATTCTCCTTCTGCTAGTTTGCATTGCAGTTGAAACACGCAAACACAAAATTTCTCAAAATGAAACAAATAAGTAAAATAACAAGAGTCTTAAAAACTTTTTTTCCCCTTTCCTTCTTGAATCTTTGTATTCATAACATGTTTGTTGTTGCCTGCAAATTGATGACTATGGAATGACAACCAGGGGAGGCGAACCTATCATTTAGCTATGGCAGCTGGTGTAGTGGATTTGAAGTCAGTTTGGTAGAATGAAGACAGCAATTTTGGGAAGGATTCTCTCTCTCCATTAAGTTTCTGAAGGATTCTTTTCCTTTTAAAAGGAAGTAACTCAGTTGCTGAAGCTACGATACATTGTTATTTTGATATTAATGGAAACTTTGTCCATTGGAATTGCTTATGATGCACATGTATTTAATAGGAAATACTAATAATGTGGTTATATATCATCAAGCTCCTTTTTATGTTTTAAGATTTTCTTGAGCTTATAGTGCAATAACCGTCATTTGCTTATTCTAAATCATTAACTGCAATACTGTTGATCCATCAATTTGCAGAGAGAATTAAACAGGATCTTTTGACCAAGAAAGTGGAAATAATCCTTAAGCTTCAATGTCGAGAGGGTTCTAACTTACTTTCTAAGAAACATTTCAAACTCAACTCAATTTTTCTGGATCCAGAAAAGGTTTTGGGTTGAGACAACACTTGTTATATGGTAGCTCCATTCCTCTTGGAACTTGTACACATATTTAACTTAATTTGGGTAACATGTAGGGCCCAATAAGATTGAATTGACTTGCAAAATTTTGTAGCCTCAAAATGGCCCACCAAACTCTTGCGACAAATTTTCCCGCTAAATCAACTCCCACAATGTAAATTAGGGAATTTTGGGATTAGTTCAACCCAAACAATCATTCTAAGTCTTTAGACCCATCAAAATATAGGGCAAAGAAAGCGTGTCTCCATGGATCGAAGAAAGGGGAAGAAAGTGGGAGCTTGTCGAGATGGCGACAAAGGAAAAGAAGCGAAGAAAATGTTGTTGACAGACCTCCCAACTAGTATGGTCATGGAGATACTCTCATGGCTTCCTTTGAAGTCCCTTTTCGAGTGCAGGTGCGTTTGCAAAACTTGGTTACAAATTTTTTCGAATCCTCACTTTGCAAAACTTCACCTTTTACGATCACCTAATAGTATCTTGATCCATAGTGAAGATGATTTCCCCGAAAATGAATCTAGATACTTATGCATTAATCAGATAGTCAAGGCTCCAGATAGGGGTTTAATTCAGATTGAGGAGACAATATTTAGTCCTAGATTAAACCTACCCGACTCTTCATTCAATCTTGTCAATTCTTGCAATGGGTTAGTTTTGTTATGTGGAACTGAGAGGAATTTAGTTTATGTTTGCAATCCAGTTTTAGGTGAGTTCATCACCATTAGGGTGCCTAAAGGGACAAAAAGAACTAGTAAAGCCTTCTGTTTTGGGTTCAATGTTAAAACCAATCAGTACAAGGTGGTACAAACTTTTTATGTTAATGGAGAGGGACGAAAAGCTGAAGTCTACACTCTTGGGACAAGATCATGGACAAGTTTGGGAAATGCCCCTTTTAGTATTGGTTGCATGCGCTTTAATACATTTTTACATGGAGCTTGTCATTGGGTTGACTACTCTAAGTCTAATGACAAAAAAATTGCTTGCTTTGACTTTGAGAAGGACTTGTTTCGGGAAGTTCCATCTCCACCTCAATATAAACCTGAACGAGATGGCTCTTTGAAGTTGGGGGTAATAGGAGATTCTTTTTGTGCTTCTTGTTACCGTGATGATGATCCGTTTCAATTTGATATATGGGTCATGAAGGATTATGGTGTCAAAGAATCATGGACTAGGCAGTTTCGCATTACAAAATATGAATCATTATTTGACAGCCATATTGATTACTGCTATCCACTGATGCTCTTGAAGGATGGGAGAATGCTATTAACATACAATGAATAGGATGTTGTTTGTTACAATCTGAAAAGGAAGAGTTTCCAAGAGACTGATATTTTTTCGCTATCACACCACTTCTTTATAGTGGCATACACCCCATGCTTTGTTTCACTCAAGGATAATGCAAAAGGAGAACAAATCTCAAGGTAACCTACTAATCATAATATATATGTGTACAGTTATTAGCTGCATTAGTATTTTCTTTTTCAGTCTTATTGTTTGATAGTGTAAATCTTGATTCTGCATCACACTCTAAGAGCTTGTTTCACCTCTCTACCTTATGAATCAATATATGCCTTTTAGATACTGTATAAATCAATTAAGAAGTTATTTTTCTTGAGCTTGTATTTGCAATTGCTATTTGTCCTACAAGTTGCTAAGCCATAGGTATATTAATTGGTTTTACATAATATGTCTTATTCTAAGAAGAAAATGATTTGATACATTTCACCGCAAAAGATTTTGAATGATTTAAGAATTCTTTAATAGTTTGATACAGCCACCATGGATGTTTGTTAGTTTAGGGACTACTTTCTCAGTTTCATTTTTCCCTCAATCAAGAAACTGACACAGTGTTGTTGAATTGGTATTCATTTAATCTTAAGAATTTTCGTTAGCAAAGTTGTTCACCATTTAGATGAGATGCATATTAGCATGAAATTTGTAATATATTAATTAGATTTATAGTCTAAAATATGATAAAAAGTTTTGCAGCTGCTTCAACAAGGATCTACTTTAAAAATCTGTTTGTTTCCTTTTTTTTTTTGTCCATTTCCTTTCCTCCTTGAATCTTTGAATTCTTAACATGTTTGTTGTTGTTTGCAAATTGATGACTATGGAATGACAATCAGGGGAGGCAGACCTATCAATCAGCTATGGCAGTTGGTGCAGGGAACTCGAATTGTCAATTTCGTGGAAAATAGCAATTCATTTACAAAGTTCCGACTTTTGGGAAGGATTCTTTTCTTCCATTAAGTTTATGAATGTTTTTGACTTCTCAGTATGAGGTTTTATATTCCCTTAAAAGGAAGTAACTCAGTTGCTCTGAAGACCAAAATGCTGTTGAAGCTACAAATCATTGTGATTTTGATGTTAATGGAAACTTTGGTCATTGGAATTGCTTATGATGGATATGTATTCAGTAGGAAATGCTAGTAATGTAGTCATATATCATCAAGCTCCTTTATATGTTTGAATTATTCTCAATGACGTTCATTTAGGTAAAATGCTGTATTTGAATGGGTTAAGAAGTTAGTATATTCTTGAGCTTAGATGTGCAATTGATATATGCAAATTTTGTCTAAAAAGTTTAGAATGCTTCAAGGGTTCTATCATCATTTGACACAGTTGCCTTGTAGGTTTGTTAGTTTAGGGACTGCATTTCTTAATTTCAGTTTGAGGTTTAGTTTCCCTCAACTACTTTTGTGTGTTCAATGAAGAGTTTGAAACAGGGGGTGCTGAATGGACAATACTTTTGTGTCAGCTTATATAAACCTCCTACTAGCAAAATTGTTCACCTTTTAAATGACTTTGTTGTTGGTATGAGATTTTGATCATATAAAAGATGCAGTGAAAACTATTACAAAGTTGTTGATTTGTTTCCAAGGGATTACAAATGCAGTTCCTTCAACAAGAGTCTTCCTTCCTGTGGAAATGTTATGTAAAATTCATTAATTTGTGTTATTTGCCTCTTGCAAAATCACAATCATGGAAGGGCAATTCTTCACAATTCAAGAGTGGAAACTTGGGATTTCAATGGGACAAAGAGAACAATCCTATTAAGGACTTCATTTCGAGAAAATCTTCTTTTGCTCTATTAAGCTTTTGAAACTTTTTTTTTTTGGTCAAGGTTCCCTATCAACATCACTGAAGTAACACAGTATGTGCAAACCAACTATGAAGAATTGAAGACCAAAATATTGATGAATGATATAATATGGTAGCTCCATTCCTCTTGAAACCTGTAAACACATTTAAGCTATATTATCAATTTGCCGATGTGTAGACACCCATTTTTAAATTCGCAAGAGGGCTTAGTTTCAATTCGCTCCAATTTTTAGATAAATTCCTTTTATATTTGCATTTAAAAGCTTATTCCTTAAAAGCTTGGGCAATTACCTTATGTCATCTAATTAAATAATATGAGGTTAGTTGGAATTTATAGTTCGACTAGTTTTATGTCAAATTAATTAGAAGACGTAGGTATGGACTAAGCTTTAAAGTAACAAAGCTCGAAATTCCATCTTCATTTGCCATTTCACATAAATATCAAAAAGATTTTCATTCATTCCCAATTTGCAAAGGTCAGAAAGAGAGTTCACATTTCTTTTCACAAGCACCAAAGTTTTACACTCAATTCTACATAAAAAAAAAACCATTTACATTTACATTTTCTTTACAAAATTTTTTTTCCCTGACCAAGAGGAATTCCCAAATTAGTCTTTCCCCTTGACCCCTGTCTCTTGGTGCCCCACAAGTTTGATTTTAGATTACAACACGCTATATGCATATGCACAAATGCCAAGCCTTGCTAACTATCATTGCTCTTGTTCCAATATTGCCTCAAGCATGCACAAGAAGCAACAATATTAGCCTGATCATCATTGTTCAAAGATGCAACCTGCAAAGAAAAACCTGATTTAGAAACCAAATAAGATCTGCTCACTATCACCATCATATTTCCATACTTAGATAGGCGCCTTCGATTTCAAGATGGAGACCACCAATTCATTTCATTCCTTAGTCAACTGAAAACACCTCAATGATCGAAGAGGCAATCACAACAGCCATGAACATGCAAGATAAGGGCAGGTGCAATAAGTAGATCACAAATTCATTAAAACACGTGGCATACAACAGGGATCCAAAAGAGTTCAAATCAGCATAGTTTAACAATTTTGAATTGAGTAAAATAAGAGGGGAACATGGACTTTTAGTTTATACCAACAGTCAAACATGACTCAAGCTCACAGAATTACTCAATAGCCACAAAATTAATAAATACAGAGCATAAGCGTGGCAACAGGTAATTACAGCATAAATGGAGCTAAACAAATGAGGCATACAAACCCACCAATTTACAAACTGGCAGTGGCTAAGGCATGACAAGATCAACAGAATTTATGAAGCAATCATAGGAAGTAGGCAAAGCCACAACAGTTTTTAAAAAGTGCAAGCAAGGTGATATACTTTGGAGGACAAGTTAATGGTGTCATTTGGCATTTGACAAAACACAAAGTTCACTCACAAAACAAGATGACAAGTTAATTCCCATTTCAACAAGAAAAGCAAGCAGAGTGTTCGAACAACAACAAGGTACAGTGAGCAAGAATAAGAGAAACGATCATATGGCAGTAAAGCAATCAACATGTCAGCAGATTTCGAGCCAATGGAATTAGAATCATTCACGGGTCAAGCACATCAAAGGCTTAAGATAGAACAGACACCAATCACAAACAGTAGCAGCATAAAAGGAGCAATATTACACGATGGCAGTCAATGGTTTCTCAATTAGTCACACAAAAATAAGAGAGAAAATGAAATTTACCTTGCCACCTCAGCTTTGCCCAAAACAACAGGCTTTACGCGTGAATCCAGAGCCGGTTCCCCAAGCTTGCAAGAGGACAAAAACAGAGAATTGCAACTCAAGCACTCTACACATGTGCAGCAACAAATCCTCACCTGCAGAAGAAAACAAAATAGGGATTAAAACAAGAATTGAGTAAAAAGAAAAGAAAAAAAATAGAAACCATTGGATTAAAAAATTGGAGCTTCACCGTAGGATTAGGCCTTCACTTGGAGGCTATTTAAAGATCATTTTTATCCTAGGAAGGGGAGGAAGGCTTAATTTTTGAGATCTAGGATTCTTAGTTGTTAAAGTCTAGGGTTTTAAGTTTTTTTTGGGGCCAAAAAATATACGCAAATACTAATCAGAGAAAGATCAAAATTAGGAAAAAAATGAATATCTTTTTTAGATTCTTCAGAGTATTGAGCCATCGGAGTCTTTCCTCCTCCCGTGTCTTTGGAGTTTGAATCATTCTTGAGTCTGATTCTTCTGGGGGTTTCTGTTTTGGAGCGTTTGTTGGTGGTTTTGGGTGAGATCTTCAAAAGGGGTAGGCTTTGGTAGTTGGCGGGAATCCTTCACTAGAATTTGAGTGTGTATTAATTTTGGGTAGCGACGGTCTAGCAGAAATCTTGGTGTTTTAAGTGTTGGATTCCGGATTTTGAAGTAAAAGGAAGATGCTTTGTTTGTCTTGGGACCAAGTTTAGGTCTGGTTGTGGCGCAAGGGGGAGTTTGCGGTGCTGCTAGGTTGTTTCAAGGGTGAAGTCGAATAGAAAGATAAGAGGCAAAGTAAGAAGAAGGAGGAGAAGAAGAAAAGGAAGAAGAGGGTTCGGGTGGGGCTAAAACGACGATGTTTTAGCGAAAGTTTGGGGCTTTTGCACCAGACCAAGGGGTAACGTTCTAAAATACTTCAATTTGATCCCTATGCTTTTGTTTGAATAAGTTATTCTTCTTGTTTTGTTCGATTTAGTCCCCTGCAACATAGTTTAAAGTAAATTTAGCCTAAAAAAAACTAAACTTTGGTAATTTTGTGTCAAAAATATGATCTTTAGTTGAGAAGTGATTAAGTCTTGCTAAAATTTGAAATAAAATGTTATCCTTAGTTTAAAAAGATTATATCTTGGGAAGGTTAAGAGCAAAATTTGGCCTTTAATCTATGATTTGTGAGTAGATATAGTTAAAGTTCTTAGCTTTTAATTAAGTAAATAATTTAGGTTGTTAATATTTTTAAGAAAAAAGAAAAATTATTACTTAAGCATTTGCATGCATATTTACTTTTACTTAAATGTTGTTATTGCCATGTAATTAAACTGCTCATTGGAAATAAATTAAAATGATCCCGTGATGGGGAAGGTGGGCAGCTCATTCATGCGTGTCTGAGTTTGCTCGCCTTCTCCCGAAGGCTTGGAAATTTCTGGAGACTGTTTACCATTTATTGGGAGGCGATCAAAGGTGTTCCTCATATAATTGATGGGTAATTAATTTTTAATCGGAAAGCATGCATCATGTGCATTCATGCATCTAAGGTTTAGATTTTAGTAATCTTTAATCAATCGTTAAGGAAAACCAAAAAAAAGGGAAATTAAAACTGAAATAAAATACAACCATTTTCTTCAAAATTAAAAAAGAGTTTGTACTTGAGAATTGTTCTCTTTTAGTTTTCAAAGATAAAAATTCAAAAAAAGAAAAAGAATTGAGGCTTTCAAAATTAAAAGACAAAAATGTTTCCAAAATTCAAAAAATTCAAAATTCAAAATCAAAGTTTTTCAAAGAATTCAATTTAGCTCTTTTTCAAATTGGGAAAGTTCCCATCAGGTTTTAGTTTTCAATTTAGGGAGAGTTCCCGTCATTTTCGGTTTTAGTTTTCAAAGTGGGAAAGTTCCCATCAAAAGCATTTTTCAAGTTGAGTCATTTTAATGGTAAGTTTTAAAGAAAATCCTCTCATGAGGAGCCCAAAAAGATAACAAACAATAAACGGGTTCATTTCCCAACATTCCTATTTCAAAAATCCAAAATCCATTTTTGCTTGTTTATTTGCTTAATTTCAAAGATTAATAAAATTTCTTAATGGCATGAAAATACTTTAAGATAGAGACACCAACAATAGAAACCCATAGTTAAGTCTAGATTAGTCAGTGCTGTCATTTTGACGGGTGTCGTGGGGATGCTAATCCTTCCCCACGCGTACCCGACTCCCAAACTTTAGACTCTGGTTAGAAGACCGTTTATTAGGTTTAGTGTTACCTTTGCGAAGCTTAGGTTAATATTAGACTTAATAATCTGATAGGTGGCTAATCACACCTAGGTGAAAAAAAGATTAGTGGCGACTCCTCATCTTTAGTCGTTAAACGGTAGGGTTCGGACCCCGCACCCGCACGTTGCGACACGATGTATGTAAAATTTCTCAAAATGAAACAAAAAAGAACAATAATTAACAAATTTTAACAAGACTCTGAATGAATGGTCAAGCTGTTGCCTTTCCTCTAAATAAAAATTAAGCTACAAAATTTGGGCTCTTGAGGTGTGAATCCAAAAACAGAAGTCAAGTTTACAGGAAGGTGAAATTTTGGGTAAATTGTTCGGCCTAGTGGAGAGGATCATTTCACTTTCTCTCTCCAAATGCCCAAATCCATTTAAAACCATTGGATGCCTTAAAAAGTCAATGGACAAAAAACTCTTAAGTTTTTTTTTTTTTTGGCCTTAAATAAGGCAATTTTGGGATTTGCTTCCTTCTCCAACCCATCAAAACAGGAGAAAAAAAGAGCGCATCTCCATGGATGGAAAAAAGGGGAAGAAAATAGGCGCTTCTGAAGATGGCAATGAGAGCGAAGTGGTACAAGCTTTTTATGATAGAGGGGGGCCAAAATCTGAACTCTACATTGTTGGGACAGGATCATGGAAAAGTATGGGAAATGTCCCTTATTGTACTAATCTCGAATACCATCACTCGTGCTTTAAATTTAATACATTTTTACATGGAGCTAATCACTGGCTTGAGTACTCAAGCTTTAATGGCCAAAGAATTATTTCCATTGTTTGCTTCGACTTTGAGAATGATATGTTTCGGGAAGTTCCATCTCCACCTAAGGGAGATGATCAATTCATGCTGGGGGTAATCGAAGATTCTTTGTGTGCTTGTTGTTTTTGTGATGATGATCCTTATCAATTTGATATATGGGTCATGAAGGATTATGGTGTCAAGGAATCATGGACTAAGCAGTTCCGCATCGAACATACATTCTTACCTGACAGGCTTGGTGATTACTACTATCCACTGATACTCTTGAAGAATGGGAGAATGTTAATGTCACATAATGACCAGGATGTTTGTTACAATCTGAAAGAGAAGAGATTCAAGAAGACTGATATTTCTGCTAAACAATTTTACTTCTATTTAAGTGCATACACCCCATGCTTTGTTTCACTCAAGGATGTTGCAAAAGGAGAACAAATCTCAAGGTAACCAACTAATTATACTATAGGTATATGGTTATTAGCTGCATTAGCATATTCTTTTTCATTCTTATTGTTTGTTTGTGTAACTCTTGATTCTGCATCACACTCTAAAAGCTTGTTTCACTTCTCTGCCTTATGCATCAATATATGCCTTCTAGATAATGTATACATCAGTTAAGAAGTTACTAGCATCTTTAGCTTATATTTGCAATTGATATTTTGCATTCCATACAACTGGCTAAGCCATATGTATCTTTATTGGTTTTACATAATATCTCTTCTTCTAAGAAGCAAATGATTTGATGCATTTCACCGCGAAAGATTTTGAAGGTTCAATGCAGCTATCATGAATGTTTGCTAGTTTAGGTACTAAATTCTCAGTTTCAGCTTTCCCTCAATGAAGAGTTTGACACAAGTTGAATTGGTAGTCATTCACTCTTAAAAAGCATTTTTTCTTAGCAAAGTTGTTTACCATCTAGATGAGATGGATATTGTCATGACATTTAAAATACAAACTATGGAAAAAAAAAGTTTTACAGCTGCTTCAATAAGGATTCACTTTAAAAAACTACTTGTTTGCCCCTCCTCTTTTTTTTTTTTGCCTTTCTTCTTGAATCTTTTGAATTCATAACATGCTTGTTGTTGCTTGCAAATTAATAACTATGGAATGCAACCAGGGGAGGCGGACCAATCAATTAGCTATGGCAGCTGGTGTAGTGAATTCGAAGAGGAAGTTTGGTAGAACGAAGACAGCAATTCCTTTTCAAAGTTCCAACTTTTGGGAAGGATCTCAAAGTTCCAACAAAGGTCTCAAGTTCAAGTGATTGATTTCACTTGAAGTAAAAATCAGTGGCTAAGTGGAAGAGTTTGTGAGTGTGTATGAAGTAATATTTCCTTTCTGATCTGCAGAAATGGACCTTTTGGGGCCAAGGTTCATTTGCGCATTGTAGCTCAAAAATTATTGAGTCTACATGACATTAATCTTTGAAATGGGAAATGCTTTTGCTACCTTTTTTTTCCAAAAAAAAAATCAGAAGGCAAAAGGAGATTGTGAATCAACTTTCTTTTGTTGAATCCTTCTGTGTGAAGAGAGTCAAAGTACTTGTTCATCAGGATTTTTCTGAAGGTTAATTAAATCAAAGAATGGTTTTCACAATATAATCATTGAAGGCCAATTTTTCATCCAAGTGAATATAGGGAACTTGGGATCGTTTCGGTAGCTAGTCGTGGAGACAGTTGAAGCCTGAAGGCTTGAAACAAGGAGAGAATAGAGAAGCAATCCTAGAAAATCATCTTTTGCCCATTAAGCTTATGAAGTCTTTTTAATGGAAACACTTAACTAGAGTTGCCCAAACCATTGATGAATACATTGTCATTTTGATTTTAATGGAATCTTTCACTATTATCTACAGGGAAAATTATTATTGAATGATGATGATGATGATGATAGCAAAGTGAAGAATTTGGATAACATGCGTGGCCTAAGAAAATTGGATTGACTTGCAAAATAGGAAGCATATGAAGCAAAAACGGCCCGCCAGTCTCGGCCCACCAAAAACTTGCGGCAAAAGAAAACGTGTCTCCCAGGGTGTAAATTAGGGATTTTTGGATTAGTTCCCATCGTTCAACCCAACAGTCAGTCTGTCCAAGTCTTAAAGTAAACCCATCAAAACAAACCGGCGGCGACAGTAGAAAGCGTGTCTCCATCACCATGGATGGAAGAAAGGGGAAGAAAGTGAGAGGTGGCAACAAGGGGAAATTAGAAGCAAATAGGGTGTGGACAGACCTTCCAACTGGTATAATCATGGAGATACTCTCATGGCTTCCTTTGAAGTCCGTTTCCAAGTGCAGGTGCGTTTGCAAAACTTGGTACCAATTAATATATGATCTTCATTTTGCAGAACTTAACCTTTCACGATCACCTGTTAGCATCGTCATCCAAAATGGAGCTAGTGCTGGATATTTACGCTTGTACCAGATAAATTATAAAGCTCTCCATTGTGAGGAAACGATCTTTAGGCCAAGATATTAAACCTAGCCGACTCTTCATTCAATCTTGTCAATTCTTGCAATGGGTTAGTTTTAATTATTGTCTGGAACCGGGAATATATTATATGTTTGCAATCCAGTTTTAGGTGAGTTCAGCACCATCAAAGAGCCTGTAGTGGACAAAAGAGTTGGTAAAGCCTTCTGTTTTGGTTTTAGTCTGTTTTGGTTTCAACGCTAAAACCAACCAATACAAAGTATTACAAACTTTTTATGCTAATGGAGATGTTAGATCGAGACCAAAAGTTGAAGTGTACACTATTGGATCAGGATCAGGATCATGGACAAGTCTGGGAAATTTTCCTGTTAGTTTAATATATCAAAGGCGTTGGCGCTGCTTTGATGCATATTTACATGGAGCTTTTCACTGGTTTATATATTCTGATGATGGATCTTTTCACTAGAATAATGTTGTCAAGTCTAATGTCCAAATTGTTTGTTTTGACTTTGAGAATGACATGCCTTGGGAAGTTCCATCTCCTCGATTCCCACATAGGTAAGTTGGAAGTGCCAAGTTGGGGGTACTAGAAGATTGTTTGTGTGTTTATTGTTATCCTGAGAATTGTGTTTATAATAACTTTGAAATATGGGTCATGAAGGATTATGGTGTCAAGGAATCATGGACTTTGCAGTTCCACTTTAGACATACAACTTTATCTAATGCCTATTATCCACTAGTGCTCTTGAAGAATGGGAGAATGCTAATGTCATGCAACCACAAGACGATTGTTTGTTACAATCTGAAAGAGAAGAGATTCATAAAGACTCATATTCCTGCCAAGAAATTTCACGTTTCTTTAATAGCCTACACCCCATGCTTCCTTTCACTCAAGGATGTTGCAAATGGAACAAAACTCAAGGTAATCAACTAATGAAAATAGATATTATCTATGGTCATTATTAGCTGCTTTAGTATATTCTTTTTCAGTCTTATATGTAGTCTAACTCTTGATTCTGCATCATAATCTAAAAGCTTGTTTCACTTCTCTACCTTATAAATCAATATAATTGGTTAAGAAGTTATTTTCTTGAGCTTTGTATTTACAATTAATATGTGTTCTACAATTGGCTAAGCCATATATAGGTATATTTATTGGTTATATAATGTCTTCTTCTAATAAGCAAATGATTTGATAGATTTACAAGTCCAGCAGCACGGACTAGGTCAGCTCGACAGATCAAGAAAGAAACCTGCTTGGAATAGCGCGCAATTTTGTAATATTGGGTTAGGGTCTTGTTGTCTGGCTGGTTTTATTCAGTAAACCCGTTAGAATTTCTGTTATGAGTTCCGAATCTGAACTTTATGTTGTGTTTTTTATGTAACTGACTCATATCTTAGTGAATTTTGCTGCTTATAAATATTGAGACATAATCGCTTGAAATAAGTAAAAATATATGGTAGTTTATTGGAAGAGTATGCATGCTCTCTTATCATTGTTTACCCACCAATGTTTTCGATGGTTAATTAAATCAAAGTATCCATTTCAAAAATGTCGACCTTGACAACACTACCCAAATGCCATGTTTGCTTGTTCCTTTTTGTTTTGTTACTTGTTAACCAATCACTTTTGTATTCTTCCTTTTCCTTTAGTGAAAGAAAATGAAAATATTTCTGAAGTTCATTGCAATTGCCATGGTTTCCCAATCAATCAAATGCCATGTTTCTGATCAAATGATTCAACAAGATCTTGATCCTTGGTTCCTATTGATTATTTATGTCTTATTATCATCCCGCATGCATGTATCATTCAGTAAATTTTGCATTAGGAACTGTTTTTAGCTTGAGTTTAAAGGGAAAAAAAATATGAATGGAAGAGACAGACATAAATTTGAATGACGAATAAAACAATATTGACAAAAATCACAAGAACCCATGGCCATTTCAATTCTCTCACTATTGGATGGGCACAAAAGGAATGGATCCCACCCTTTGTCTAGTTCATAATAACGTGAGTAAAATTGCATGGTTTTGGGTCTGAGCAACTACAATTCAGAAATAAGACCTTGCCAAATTTTGGAAAAGTGGGAAAGAAAAATGAAAGTAGTGTTGTGTGCATTATTTGAGAGTGAAAAAGAGAGTAGCTGTATAGTCTTTATTAAGTCTGGTGCAAGCAAATTCATGTCACTCAAAAATCATTTTGAATAATTGAAGTGAGGAAGGATCACGAGCCATTACAACTTACAATACGACGAAAGCCCCATGAATCTCTCCTTCACCCTCCCATTATATTGCCTTGCAATCTTCTACAAGAACTCTGCCTCTCTTCTTCTATAACAAAAGTTCATAGCCTTAATTTCCAACAAAAAAACACAAGCTTCAACTCCTTTTTTCTTTCTCCACCTTGTCTTTCTTTTACTCCTTCACCCTAGGAAAACCACTCTAAAAGTTTGAGCATTCTCAAACAGCCACAATTTTGGCATCAAATAACTTAGAAGGAATCTCTTTAACAAAACTTCCACTGTTTCCAAGTGTCTAAACAATCCATTCTCTGGATTCGCTCCCAACTCAGTTATGCTTTTTTCTAGCTATCACCACTAGTCGCCAAATCCTCATCTTATATGGCTGAAAGATCCAGACCCTTTGGGGTCCATTGCTACTGAAGGCCCCGACTCATATCCGGCCCGCTGAAGGGTTCATACCCGAATCAGATGGTATGAAGAGGTTGAGGAGTTTGGCTGATTGGGTCTGTTTGGTCTGCTGAAGGAGGATTTATACTTCAGCGTGTCAAACATGGCCAAGTCCTCCTTCAGGAGCCATGAATGACCAAACATACCCCAATCACCTAAATTCTTGAACCTCTTCAGTCTTCATAGCATCTGATCCGAGTATGGACCCTTCAGCGGGCGCGGTGATAAGACCTAAATTCTTATATATTTTCTATGTGATTTTACCTTGTTTTGGTAGTCGTATGTGCATATTTAACCCCATATTTCTCATATTTGCTATTTCAGGTCCATTTAGAGCTATTATTTACAAAGATGAAGATTTGGAGCAATTTTGGATCAATTTGGAAAAACTACTAATTTTGGCCATTTTTAGCCCAATAGGCCCATTAGGCCTGTTTGAGCCCATGAAGCCTGGAAGCTAAGCCCGAATCTTTGGAAGATCCAATTCTGATGTCTCTAGGCCCAATTCGACATTCTTGAAGCCCAATGACTTATTCCAAGCCCAATCAGTAATTATGATGCAGTAATGCAAATAATTCTGATGATGTCATAATTCAAAGTCCTCCGTTGACTAGAATTTGAATGCAGCAGTTTGGAAGAAAAATCATATCTTTTGATTCAGAGCTTAGAAAAATGCAAATCAGGTACCGTTAGAAAGCTAATTCCAAGCTCTACAACTTTCGTATTTTGCCCGAAACCCATTTCTACCAGGAAGAATGACGATTTTGCCCTTGAAGTATTCTGGACAGATTTAACTTCTCCTAAACCGACTTGGATGATGACTTGGACGAATTTGCAGCTGTATTTGGATGATGTGGAACATTCATATTGGTCTGAAATATCTCTAATTAATATGGAGATATATTTTAGCCAATTAGAGCTCTTACTTGGAGATCAAGTTGTGTAAATTCCAAATTAGACTAGGATTAGGAAATTAGGATTGATCCTAACCGTTGGTTGTAAATTATCCAACAGTGGAGATTAATTCCTAGCTCATCTAAACCGACCTAGGTGCCTATAAATAGAAACTCATCATCATAATTTATATAACAATTTCACAATTGACAATTACTTGAACTTCGATTAGGTTTTGGGGAGAGAATTCTCTCTATGTGCCGCACCCCTTAGGGGGCTGCCTTGGAGGACATTTCCATCTTTTGTCTTGTAAGTTTGCTTCTCATGGTGTTTTTCCACAATGAGTGAGTAGGTTTCTTTGATACTTTTCTACTTTGAACCCCTTTTTGTGAGTTAATCAATTTTATTAATGGTGAGATCTTGTGATTTATTTTTCTTATCAATTGATTGATGATTTGATGATGATCTATATAGATTATGCATGCTTGATATGTGTTATCTATGTGGTGTATAATTGATTAGGTTAATTCAATGATTTGATTGTGATAAATGAGTTTTCATATGCTAACCTTGTGCTTGTTTTCTAGATTTTGGTTAATTACTTGCTAGGAGTGCACACCTAATTAAGTTAATTATTTGGATCTTTGCTAGATTAGATTTGTTGAATCTTTAGTAATTGAATCTAATTGTTAGTAGCATGATTTGGTATAATTGGTGAATTCTTGAGTAACTAATTTATTGAATTGGGTTTAGTATTGATCTTATACCTTAATGAATCTTTAGTAATTTTGTGCGTATGTTTGGAGTGTCTATTGATCTTAATGCTTTATTGATTGCATGATTCAAGAATCTTTATTATTGAATTGAGTAATTAATAAAAGAGTTAAGTTGTGAATCTTTAGTAGCAATTTAATTTATCTTTAATATAGATTGGGATAGGATGAATCTTTAATAATCTGATTCTCTGCCAAAGACTTGTTTAACCTAATTGGTAATTTGTTGATCTGTGATCCATGGTATCTTTGATTAATTTCATACTTAGGTGGGGATAAGTGGAAAAGTATTGTTAATTTTATTATTGCTTTCTTAGTTAATTTAGATTTCTGCTTGATTATAATTTGGTGCTTTTAACGTGTTTCCTTTCTTAGTTGTTTTGATTAGTTAACAGCCTCGTGTCTTCCTCGTGGGATCGACCCTGACTTGCCCTTGCTACTATAGTTGGAGTTTTTTAGGTTTTATTTTATGATTGTTTGACGACAGCGATCAGGCGGATCTGGGCCAGGACTCTTCAGCAGCAATGGACCTTCAGCGGATCTGGATCTTTCAGCAGTATCATGATGCAAAGAGTAGAGAGTCAGTGTAAGCAAGCGGGAAATCTGGCCGATATCGAACTCAACTTCATTTGAATTCATAAAATGATTGTTGTTGCTTGCAAATTGATGACTATGGAATGACAACCAAGGGAGGCGACCCTATCAGAGTTCGTGGAAGTTGGTGCAGGGAACTCGAATTGTCAGTTTCGTGGAAGAAAGCAATTCATTTACAAAGTTCCAACTTTTGGGAAGGATTCTCTTCTTCCATTAAGCTTATGAATGTTTTTGACTTTTGTATCTAAGGTTTTATATTCCCCTTAAAAGGAAGTAATTGTCACGCCCCAAAAGTAGGAACCTGACAGGACCATATTACTATGAGATAATGTTTCAATCCAATTAAAATCTCAAAGTAATATGAAGCCTATCTTAATAAATCATTCAAATAATACACCAACGACTAAATTTGAGAGAACCATGTAGACTTTCTATTCAAATATATCATACCCATTATTTTTGTAACTAGGTGAAATTATTAACAGCCCCTTTCAACTTTTAACCTAGACCAACCTTTTCGCCCCGCTTTGGTCTTTTCTCCCTTAGCTAATTACTCAATAATCCTTATGTTCTTTGTGGTTTGTGTTGGGTTTATTGGGTTATAAAAGTGAATTTCTGTTTTGTTAACTATTTTTAGATGATTAGCTATGTTCACACACATTAGTGTGTTTTAATGGACCGTATTAATTGTCAAAAACAATTGATTAATGACTATCGAGGACAAATGATCCTTTCTACACTAGCTATCTTTTTGGGTTCTTTTTTTTGTAATTAGAAAAGTTATAGAAGGCTTTGTTTTGCTAAAGCACTATTTTTAATCTATACTCTTTTTTTTTGTGAAATCTATACTCATCTAATTCCATTAATAGTGTGAAAATGAATAATCGGTTATTGGGTCTAAAATTCTGAATTCATTGAGCCCAAATATGGTATGGTGTGAACAATATTTACATTCATTAAACTAACTTAATGACCTTTAATTTTTCTCACAAGCGAGAAAACCGAAGCGACAAAAAACAATGAAGCAAAATTGAACTCGAGAAGGTCTTTGGGGAAATTATTTTCATTTCATTTTTGCGTTCCTCCATTTTTTAAGGATATTTAAGAATCTATTTTTTTAAGGATTTATTTTTTAATGATATATTATGATGATATATATATTACATTACTATGTGTGGTAACAAGTATACACTTACAAAGCAAATAACTGGTACAAACAAGTTTACCCATATTAAAAAATCCCCGTAGCGCAAGCGCGGGGTACCCCTCTCGTAATATAGTATCTTTATACCTTGGAGCAATACGCTTGAGAACTTAGATAAATCCAATCCAGTCATATAATAATGGTCAGCTCTTCATAAACCCAAGACCATAGCCACTACTAATCTGAAAAATATGTGAACAAATCGTTCTATGAGCAAACCACACGCTCAATAAGTATAGCCCCACACACTTTACCGGGTCAAGCACTATTTGAAAATATAGCATACATACATATCATTTAATCACAATAATTTAAATTCACATGAAACTAACATAAATCAATAAACAATCTCCTTTCAATCATACTTTAAACAAGGAATGGTACCATTTAAAATAACATGAAGGTATATAAAACCTTTAATAAATAATCTCAAAGTTCATCAAACTTCAAAGTCACTGGCAAATAGCCCCTTTCTTTAGCATTATAACTATTTTAACAAGTCCAAATCATTGAGATAGGCATCATTTCATCCACAAATCATTTAATCAAATCATAGAAATTTTTACTTTTGGCTACGGTCACTGCTATAACTCGTGACATGGCCAATATCGACAATTGCTAACTAATATTACCCGTTAGCAGGGCTGTTTTCCAGTTACTATAACCCACTGGTCAGGGCCGATAGAACATGTACTCTGTCGATCATCGACAATTGCTATCTACAGTAACCCGTTAGCAGGGCAGATAGAACATGTTCTCTGTCGATCATCCCCGAAGGAATGAAACGTAGCCTCTAAAATCTTTTCCAAATGTCATATCTCAATTCACACATAATAAAACATTTCTTATAAAAATCATTTGTAAAATATCTTCCATGAAGCATTACTCAAAACTATTATCTAAAAATCATTAATATACTTCACATCATTCATATCTGTTTTCGGTTTCAACCCAACATTCAACACCATCATATTATATGCAAAACACAACATATTCAAATGTTTGACCCTCCTTTCATATATAGAAAATAGATCATAATTCATTTTATTCATTAAAATCACTACGTATGTAAATTTTAGCCCACTTAAGCGTAGGACTCTGACATCAAAAGGAAGAACTGTAATTTCTCAATCGGACCCAAAACACACGCCTCTCCAATCACCTCACAGCACTCGAGCCCCTCTCTATAAGAACCCTTCTACTCTTCCTCAGTTTCACTCAATGGCCAGTCTCACTTCATGGGAAAAGGAAAACTTGAGAGAGAAACAGAGGGAGATTTAAGTGTGATATCTGCAATGATGACCATGAATATAAGAGCAAGAATGCTTTTAGACGTCATTTCGAAAGGCTGCATGAGAAACACGGTGCCGTTATGTGTACGTGTTGCTCTGTCCCTGTCATCCTTCGTTCCAAGGTGGATGAGGAGCTCCATATTCAAGAAGTTGAGGCCTAGAAGAGAGCTGATGTTGAAGAAGGAGATGAAGTTTTGCTGTAAGCCATTTCGAAAGGCTGCATGAGAAACATGGTGCCGTTATGTGTACGTGTTGCTCTGTCCCTGTCATCCTTCATTCCAAGGTGGATGAGGAGCTCCATATTCAAGAAGTTGAGGCCCAGAAAAGAGCTGAGGTTGAAGAAAGAGATGAAGTTTTTGCTTTAAGATTCAGATATCAATACTTTTGATCTGGTTTTTCGTTACTTGGCGACCGATCGAATCTTTTTTTCCCTTTATATTGAAGAACTTTATAATGTGATAATGAATGACCTAAGTTCATTATTCTAATTTATCCAGAATTTTAATATGGATGCATTATAGATGTGTTTATGTTGGAAGATGATTAGAAGGATTATGTTGCGGTTTTATGGTCAACATATGAATTTATTTCTCTTATATGAGGTTCGTGTATACTGTGTTTTAGTTTATACTTTGGTAGATACAGTACCGTGTGTCACCTATCATCAACATTTTCGAGATCTGAGGTTGAATATATCTTACATATATATAATGTTATTCTGCTTGTTGGAAATGCTTACAAGTATCCCTTTTAGTTGATGGACACTTATCTTTTCTTTTCTTTCTTTCTTTCTTTCTTTTTTTTTATTTAGATGATCAAATAGAAAATTTTAAGAATGTCCCTCAAACATTTATTTTTTATGCAATTAAGTCATTTTACTATTTTATTTTGCTTGATTTAACCCTTCAAATTTATTAATTTCATAAAAAGTGCTCACACATTTTCAAACTATGCGATTTAGTCCCTTAAGCATTTAATTCTATGCAACTTAGTCATTTACCTTTATTTTTTTATCTTTCTTAATATATTTTTTTAAAAGGTTTGCTGATTAATCCTTCACATTTATTTCTTTTATCTTTCTTAATATTTTTTTAAGTTTTGCTGATTAATATTCTATAAATATGATCTCAAATAGTTTTCTATGAGTCGATTAAGTCCCTCAAGCATTTGATTCTATGCACATTTTTTCTTTTATCCTTACTAATATTTCTTTTTTTAGTTTTGCTCATTAATTAATATTCTATAAATACGATCTCAAATACTTTTCTATTAGTCGATTTAGTTTCTTAAACTTTTGATTCTGTGCAATTTAGTCATTCCCCTTTATATATTTTATCTTCTTTTCTTTTTTTGCTCATTAATATTATATATATGTATGATTTAAAATAATTTTTATTAGTCTAATAAAAGGCGCAGCAACGAAGCGCGGTACGATATTTGCTAATATTTAAAATGATCATAGCATTCATATGGCTTTTAACAGCAATGGAAAAATGCATTGATAAACTTTGAAAGAATAGCAGAGGATGCAAGGAATCATTTTTACTAAGGATACTTTTTTTTTCCCTCATCATCTAATGAGATATGAGAACATATTAAAAATTTTGGCCCAATTTCTAGTCTACTTCCTTCAGTTTCGGCCAAACTATTAAAGTAGATAATCACTTTCAATTTGTTTTACAACTGTATCCTTTATTGCAAATGTAAACTTTTGTAAAGATACAACTTAAACCTACTTAAACCTAGAGTAATGCATTTTAAAGCAAATTACTAAAAAATTTGCCACAAAATCAATTATTGTGATTTCAGCCACTTAACCAAGCTTCTTGCGACAAACACATTACTTAAAGCTCGGAAAAGCATCCCATTTAAATTAAACAAAACCACAATTATCGGCATCAACAAATACTGATTAGCATTAATCTGCAGGACACAACACACAATGTGGACCAAGCCCACGATGGAAAAACATCTGGAAGTGTGGCTTGGCGGCATTTGAGGGAGGAATCTGTTCAGGTGCTATTTTCGCGGGGGGGGGGGGGGGGGATAGTTATGCTTGGAAGTTGTTCTTAAGTGGCAATCGGGCAACCGAGTGGAGGAATTTAAACAGAGCCGTTGACTTCACAAGGAATCCCAACGTCTCCTAACAAGAGAAAACGATTCCTGAAGTTGACCCTTGATCATTAAAAGGTTGACAAATTGAAAAGACTAAAAAATGGCCATTGTTCATACGCTCAAAGAAGGAAGTATTCCCTGTCGTTACCAAAGATGCTACTGCGGCAGAGTTGATTCCGGCAGCAAGAATCGCGACTGAGAAACCGACGGTGAAAGGCACGGACCGGTAGAGGTGTCCATGGGCGGGTTCGGGTCGGGCCCATGCTTGATATTAGGCCCGGCCGACCCGACTAAACGGGCCTATCATCTTGCCCAAGCCCGTCCAAATAACTAAAACCTTTGACCAAGACCGTCCAAGCCCGCTTGTTTACCAAAAAAAATATATTAATTAATTTTTTATTTTTATTAATTTATATATTTATGAATTAATATATATTTTTTAATAATCAAAACTTAATTAATACTTAGTTATTTAACAATAATAGTAATTTTTGTAACAAATAATAAATTAACATATCTAATAACTAAATTTAATTAATCTAATGTAATACAAAAATCATATCGTTATCTAAATGGGCTGGGCTCGGGCCGGGCTGAGGCATTAACACTCAAAACCAAGGCCGGTCCGTTTTTTAAACGGGCTTAAAAATTTTCCCAAGCCCGTCCAGCAGACTTAACATTCATGTCCAAACCCTCCCAAATATCGGGTGGGCTTACGGGCTTATGCAATGCAGGGAATTGGGAAAAGTTATGTTATCTTTTCTGCTGGCCAATTATTCAATTGAGAGTTGTTAGAATAAGTTTGTTGATGATTTATAATTGATGCCTAAGTCTTAGGATTGTAGGTTTCATTGGGGTAAAATTGATGCTTGCTTGTTTTGTTGAGTATGATATCAAATTCATCTTTTAGGTCAATGATCTGTAATTTTATTGATTGATTTCTACCATTGGAGAGGAAGTATGCTTTTTAATTATTATTTTCTTAAGTTTTAGTTTATTTTATTTTGCTTTGCTTTATTTTTAAATTAATTACTTTTCTTTTTTAATTGTTCTATTTAATCCCCTTTTTTTAAAGTTTTTTTAAGTGATTCTTAGATAAGTTTTGTCTTTGATATCTGCTTCACCCTTCTTTGTGGGACTCGACTCCTACTTACCCTAACTACTTAATAAGAATTTGTGGGAATTATCTTGTAATTTGCTGACGACCGATCACCAAGATTAATTTCAACGATTAAATTAAAACCACCATAATCCCATTAGAATTTGGAAAAACCTTTTACTCAAACCCAGAACCCAAATCACCTTAAAAAATTACTTAGAAAATCTCTTGTAATTTAATTAATATTGGAATTTATAGCAATCAATAAATAGTATGGCGCATTGGCGCCCTGATGGCGCAATGATTTTGCAAAATATAATTGTGCCATGGTTTTGGAAAGTTCAATGGCGCCATGATGTCTTCCTTTGCCAAAAATAAGTTCAATGGCGCCATTAGGAAAACTAATTTGGTAAATATGGAGAGCCAAAATCAAATTGTTTTTGAATTAAAATGATGGCTTTGTTTACTTAGGCCATGTTTAAATCAAATTGAGGTTTATGAGCCATTTTTGGCCCACCATCCATCTTTATCTGATGTTTCTCTTTTTCACAGATAAATAAAAAAAAATCCCCAAACCGTCTTCATTTTATCGGAATTAATCTTTGTCGTATCCGTATGCTCCGCTTCTTACTCTCTCCCCTCCCAACTCTCTTTTCCCCTGTCTCGATCAGACTTTCCTTTCTCTCTTTTTCTCCCTTCTTTCTCTTTTTACTGTTTCTCCCTCCCTTTCTCGACATCTCTGGGTTTCTCTCTCTAGCAGCTTCCCATTTTTTGTGTATAACAAAGCAACAACACAGAATTCTGAAGAGAACGTTGAGCCAAACCCATTTTCAAAGGCACGTGTGGCAAGAATAAATGGGTGCCATAAGTCAGGCATGCAGCACACTACGCCAATTTTTTTTCTTTTTTATTTTTGAAATGCTGAAAATTTTGAGTGACTAGTAAGAAATTCAGCCCGCGGGACTACTTTTTTTGCAAGGGTCTTATTTAAATTTGAATTACTACTAATAAATTGGTGTGTCATGGGTTCGAATCTTACATTCCTAAAACATTTCATGGTTAATTGATTATTGTTCTCTTTCTGATAAAAAAAGAGTTTGAATTACTATTACTGTTTCCAAGTTCCATTCCGTACAGTACAAAAAATGAAATTAACAATTTAGTCCTCAATATTTTGAAGATTAGTAGATGGCCAAATGTCCAATTTGGGGCTAAACCTTTCGCAACTTGCTCAATTCGGGGCTTAACCTTTGAAGCGCTTCAAATTATGCCTAAACGTTTTCGAAATTCACCAAATTAGGTCTAAATCATACGGAATTTCGAATGTGTACCACACGCGCGTTTGAGACGCGTTAATGAAAAAAGTTAATGCTGACGTGGATTTTAGTAGAAGGAAAATAAAAAACAATCAAATAAATTATGATTTAATTTTTTTATTTCATTCCGTTTCTTCTTCTTTTTATTTTTTTTCTCTTTCATGTTTCTTTCTCTTCCAAAACTACCTTGCTGCCACCACCGTTAGAACCACCCCGAGCCGCCATCGTCGGACTTCAAACTTTCCTGAAACGTCCCTCTCGTTGTCCCGATTCCTAATCTGGTTTTATCCCCTTCCAAATCAACCATTAAATGCCCCAAACCAAGCCTTGACCGAACCCTCAAAAGCATTCTGATCCCGGCCTCTGGTTCTGTAGCTTGTGCGGTGAAGGAAGGTGTTAAGCTTTATTTCTACAACGTTAGGGCTGCTCATGTTGAAAGAGTAGGGGATCTTGCAATCGAGGCAGCCTAGAGGATGCATTGTCACAAGGCTTGTCTGCTAAAAAGGCAGCTAAACAAGCTCAAATAGAAGGGAAAAAGGCAGCGAAGTTGGCAACGCGACAAGCCAAGCGTATTATAGGCCTTATTATTTCCTTTGGAATGGCGTTACTCCTACGGAAGGATTTCTAAGGTGTACAGGAACATTAGTTGGTGCCTACAATGGGGGTTTTCTTGGTGAGCAAAGGCTTGGGAGAGTTGGGTACTTGGGTATCTTGTTGGAAGTCATTTGGGCAGTTGGATTGGAGGTAGGATTGGACTAAAATGGTTTACGATGTGGTTAATGGGGTACATTTTCTTGCTTCAATTTGCTCAAATGGAAGAAAGCGAACACCACGAGGCTCCAGTTTATGAAAAATCTGAAGTTCCTGACGATTCATATGGTTGAATTTAGA
>AWUE01016106.1:0-23585 GCA_001974825.2 Corchorus olitorius | reverse complement strand
AAAAAAGTAAATTTTAAAAAATCCTTTATTTCACTTATCAGTGCCACGTCACGACGTTACCGTTGGTAACGGCGTGTGTGGTACACATCTAAAATTCCATCTGTTTTGGGCTTAATTTGGTAGATTTCGAAAACGTTTAGCCCCAATTTGGAGCGCTTATAAGGTTTAGGCCTGAATTGAACAAGTTGAGAAAGATTTAGATCCAAATTGGACATTAGTCATTAGTAGATTATTACTTCCTCCATATTTGTCCACCATCAAAATGCACAAATTTTAAGAAAACTAGGGGGAAATAGGATGATTTTCAATTTTAACCTTTACCTTTATTGGTTTTTGAATTTTGTGTGATAATGATAGATGAAAAGTAGAGGGTAAATTTGAGAATTTAAATAGATTTATTGTTTATTTTTAATAAGTGACAAATAAAATGGGACTTCCAAAATGGAAATGTGGACAAATAAAATGGGATGGATTAGGGTAAAAGTACCCGGGAGGTCCCTGTACTATACGAAATGTTGATTTTGGTCCCTGTACTTTTTTTTCTACAAATTCGTCCCTCTACTATCAGAACCTATCACCCGAGGTCCCTCACGTTAGTGTGCCGTGACAGACCCGTCAAATATGCTGACGTGGCACTAGCACCGTCTTTTTTGCTGACGTGGCAGGTGACACGTGGAATAAAAATTAAATATTTTTTAAATATATTTTATTGAAATTTATTTTTAAAAAAAAGAAATCTGAATTTTTTTTCCCACAAACACCAAAACTATTTATCTCTCCTCAATTAAAGATCAAACACCCATCTTTTTCATGAACCAAGGAAGAACATTTTGAATATTCTAACTCCAAAACCCATAAGGGAAAAAATTTCTTCAAATTTTTTTTAAAGAAAGCAGAAATCATCCTTGTAATCTTGTAAAACCAAAAAGCACTGACCAACTGCAGTCCAACGGCCATTGCCTGAAACAACAGGCAGTTCACTGGTTGAATTTGCATGGAATTAAAGCAAGGTATAATTACAAGTAATGAATTAATTATAGTAGTAATACCTTGATAAGCAATGGATTTAGAGAGATCTAAGAAAGCAGATTTCAAATGAAAAGTTTGAAGAAATTTTTTTCCCTTGTATAAAGGGTATGGGTTTTGGAGTTAGAACATTCAAAATGTTCTTCCTTGTTCATGAAAAAGATGTGTGTTTGATCTTTTATTAAGGAGAGAGAAATAGTTTTGGTGTTTGTGGAAAAGAAATTCAGATTTCTTTTTTTTAAAAAAAAATTCAATAAAATAAAATATATTTAAAAAATATTAATTTTTATTCCACGTGTCACCTGCCACGTCAGCAAAAAAAGACGGTGTTAGTGCCACGTCAGCATATTTGACGGGTCTGTCACGGCATGCTAACGTGAGGGACCTCGGGTGATAGGTTCTGATAGTAGAGGGACGAATTTGTAGAAAAAAAAAGTACAGGAATCAAAATCAATATTTCGTATAGTACAGGGACCTCCCGGGTACTTTTACCGATGGATTAGTTACTATTATAAAAACGAGCAACCAAAATCGAAAAGAAGGTCGAGTTTCTTCCCTTTCTGAAAAGCTTTACTAATAAAAGAGCCCCACGTGCCGTTACCGACCGTCCATTGTCACGTTTCAACTCGTAGTCAACCAAGATCTCCTCTACGTGTGTCTCCTTCATTGGTTCTTCCTTTATTTATTCAAAATTCCCTCTCTACTGATAAAAAACAAACCCCCTTTCCCCTGCACGTGAACGAACGCAGCACAAAACGACGCCGTGCTCACCTCCTAGCCTAAGCGCAGTACGCACCCCCTTTCTACCCGCTCCAAAAATGAATACTAGTATAGTACTACTATACTAACAGCTCCTCTGTCCTTTCTTTTACTTCTCCCTGCAAAACTCAAAAAAAAGAGAGGAAACTCTTTGAAAAAGCTCCAAAAGATAAATCCGGCGTCGTATGGAGAAAGGAGCAGTGGTTTTCGTTCTAAGCGTTTGGCTTTTAGCTGAGGGTTCGGCGGCGGTCACATTCTCGTCGAAGTTGATACACAGGTTCTCCGACGAGGCGAAGGCGCTTTGGATTGCTCGAAACGGCAATGCGGGTGACGGCGTTGTTTCCTGGCCGAAGAGGAATAGTTTGGAGTACTTGGAGTTGCTTATAGGGAACGATGTGAAGAGACAGAAGATGAAGCTTGGCTCGCAGTATCCGTTGCTGTTTCCTTCTCAAGGAAGCCAAACTCTATTCTTTGGAAACGAGTTTGATTGGTTAGCCTTCAAATTGTTTTTTTTTTCTCTTTTGAACCTATTTTCCGTTTGGTTCTCGAGAAAACAGAAAGAAAAGCAGAGAAAAGTTCCATTTTCCTTTCCATTATTCAATTCATTTTGCTACCTAATTTAGTTTTTCAGTCAGTAATTTTTTTTTTGGTAAAATTTCAGTCAGCAATTTATCTCCATTGTTCTTTTCTTTCAATTTGAAGAAGGGAAAATTAGAACTACATATTAAAAGTCCATAAATTTTCAGTTGTCCCTCTATCTTCCTCTATTTTCTCCTTTTGCTTTTGGTTATCGCTAAGACAGTAGTAGTAAATACTTACCATTATTATTTTTGGGTTGAAAATAATTTGCAGGTTACATTACACATGGATAGATATAGGGACACCGAATGTTTCATTCTTGGTAGCATTGGATGCCGGGAGCGATCTGCTGTGGGTCCCATGTGATTGCATACAATGCGCTCCTTTGTCTGCCAGTTATTATAGTTCCTTGGTAATCTAATCTAGTTACTAATCATCTACTTCCATTTTCCTACTATTATAGTACTGTACTTAGTTACTGCACTATGACTTTTATTACTTTTATCTGTATAAAATCGGGTTAACCATTTTTTTAGTGTATATGCTCATTTAGTAATGATTTCTAAGGCTCTTTCGCCATGTTGCAGCTTTTCAACTGGTTTACATGTTAGGGTGTTTCTTGGTTCTCATGTGACAATGAATTAGGACATTTGCTATTACTATGATTGGTTGGGTCCTTTAAACTATACAAATGAACTTTACTAATGTCTGGTGCAGCTTCATTTGCAGAGCAACCAGTAGTACTATCTTGTTGGTAAAATAGGAAAATAATGATGATTTTTAACTTCATTGAAATTAGAATAATGGCTCTGAAATGGTGTGAATAGATTAGATCAGCATGCATTTTGGGATCAGTTAAGAATGAAATAATGAGATTAGTTTGCTTAAGTTAACAGATATTCTGCTTATTAACCATATGATGGGGTGTGTGTGAAGTTTGTTTAAAGTGGGGAGAAAAGTATGAAATGGATGAGAAGGTAGTTCAATTTCTTTTTGACTGCAAATTAATAGGGCCGTTGCCATTGCTTCTGAGTTGTGGTTTGGTAGATGGTTACCGTTTTAGCATTTTAATTCCAATGATTGATTGGCAGGTGCTCCCACATGCTTGGGGCATCAATTCTGCAGGATAAAGATCTGAGCGAATATACCCCGTCTTTGTCAAGTAGTAGCAAAAACCTCTCTTGCAGCCATCACTTATGTGAGGCAAGTGCCTACTGCAAAGGACCGAATGATCCCTGCCCCTACATTATTGAATATGACTCAGATAATACCTCTACTTCTGGTTATCTGGTTGAAGATAAATTACACTTGAAGTCATTTAGTGGCCATGCAGCAGAGAGCTCAGTACAAGCTTCAGTTGTAGTAGGGTGCGTTTTGATTGTTCTTGATGCTATTTGATCTTTTCATTTTCTGGGCAAATAGATTTATGATCTAATATGGCAAAATGTGTCTGGCTCATGCTTTTGTTAATGATATTGCTTCTTTCCTTTTTTTCATTTTGTTTAATTTCAGCTGTGGGAGGAAGCAGACTGGTGGCTATCTGGATGGAGCTGCTCCTGATGGTCTAATGGGATTGGGACCTGGGAAGATATCTGTTCCAAGTTTGCTAGCAAAAGCAGGACTGATTAAGAATTCCTTCTCGATTTGTTTAGATGAGAATGGTTCTGGAAGAATTTATTTTGGTGATAAAGGACTTGCTTCTCAACAATCCACTCCATTCTTACCAATAGAAGGAAAATAGTATGCCATCTATTTAACCTTCTAATTTCCAAATGTTCATTTCGTTTGCTTCATTAATTAAGGCACTTCTGTTATCCAGTCTTACACTTAGCTGAAGTAGTATTGGTGGTGAAAGTTTGAACATTTTCTTATTAATTGTTTCAGTGAAACATACGTTGTAAGAGTGGAGCATTTATGTGTTGGGAGCTCTTGTCCTGAGAGATCTGGATTCTTAGCGCTAGTAGATAGTGGCACATCTTTCACATATCTTCCTCCTGAAATCTATGATAAAGTTGTTTTGGAGGTTTGGCTTTTTGTTCTTATCATTAGTATATATGTTATTGTGTTTATTGTTACATTATATCTATGGCCTGACATAATTTTTCCTTTGTTGCAGTTTGATAAACAAGTACATGCCAGAAGGATTAGCAATGATGATCTTTGGAAGTACTGTTACAATGTCAGGTTGAATGTTAAACAGTATTTGAAAGGTTTGAAAGCCCTTTTCTTATTCTTCCTGCTGATTGTCTGCTGTTTCTTTCCTTGGAGCAGTTCGCAGGACACGTTCAAAATCCCAAACATGAAACTCAAATTTGCTATGAATCAAAGCTTTGAAATTCATAATCATATATATTCTTATACCGAAACTGAGGTTTGTCGCCTTTCTTCTTTATCTTACATGTGAAGTTAAACCTGTGAGACTATTTAACAGAATATATTTTGCAAAATAAGTTTTAATCAGATTCCAATATAAAATATAAATTTAGCTGAAAACTATAAGCTACTTGCTTAGCTTGATGTTAACATAAATTGCGCACATGTAAAATTTTGAACAATGCCTTCGTATGAGGTTGTTTCGCCTTTCTCCTGTGGTGATCTTTTTTATTAACATTTTAATGGAAAATTAAAACTAACTTATCCTTCTTTAGAGGCAGAATAACAAACCTTAAGCATAACAGAAATTCCCTTAGACACTTCACACTTCACTCTTCCCAATACTTCTTACTTTTTAAGAAAAACAAACAATTTTTCTTACTTGCTCATTTGTTTGCTCTTGTTAGGGGGATTGCCTAGTAAAATCTCCTTGGACATTATTGACAAATTCAACTAATTTGATTTGCTTCTGTTCAGTTATTGATATCAGCATAGTTTTAACCAGTTCTAACATTCTATGGTTCTGAAGGAAACATTAACCGTCTTCACATTGTTGTTCAGGGACATACAGTATTCTGTTTAACTGTATTACGTGGACAAGAGGACTTTGGTGTCATTGGACGTGAGTGTATCTCTCTGGCTTTTTATACACGCTTGCAACTTTTATGGTTTTGCTCTATCTTCGCACGTCCTTCTCTCCACTTTTAATGACCCTGGCTCTAAAAATGTGTTGCAGAAAACTTCATGACAGGTCATCGCATTGTTTTTGATCGAGAGAATCTCAAGTTGGGTTGGTCACACACCAGTTGTAAGTGAAAGAAGAGTTGATTTTTCCACCCTTCCTATCGGCTATATAATGTCTCATTTTCATTTTAGTGGTTTTCAGGTTTATTTTGGTTTGCATGACTTGATTAAAGAATTTCTCAGTTATTAAGCCTAAAGTGAAAATTAGTAAATAATTATCTAAAAGATAAAGTAGCTTTCGCTCCATTGAAGGTTTTTAGATGCTAAAGCATTTTCGAAAACCAGGTAGCATCTCTGAGCAATACAATTTTTTCATCATCTAACTAGTAGTTGGTGTATCAACTCATGATCAGTTCTCTGACCCTTTGTATCTTTTCTTATTTGTGAACCTGTCATGTCCAGTCTATTCTGATACCATTTTAATTAGATTGGTGAAGTTTGTAATTTTAATCTCTCCTCGTAAAAGGCCATTTAAGGTCATGCAGATAATTTATATGCAATATCATGCTGAAAGCAAATTGAACTCTGTTGGTCTGGTGTACTCTGTAGTCCCTTCCTCCTTTGCTCCCTCTCTCTGCTGCAAATGAGAGGGTGGAAGGGAATTGTTCTTTGCCATTAGAAATAGTGGGTTCTAGCTACAATTGTCCGCTTAATTGCACTTGTACTGGTTGTTTGATGAGCAATGTCCATGTTACGTACGTATTTACTCAATTATTGGAAAAATAGATGAACATTGGCCTGAAACAAGATTTATAGCCGACCTAGTGAATGTTACAACAGTGTTACAATTTTGCTTCACCTAAGAAATTGATGATCCTAAGCAACAGACTTGGACCATGGATTCATATGCATAGATGTATATTCTTTATTTATGAGCAATATTATGTTTAGCTAGCAGTGCAAAGCATAATTTTTGCAAGTCCTATGTTTTCTTTTGAGTTTTGAGGAGGACAAGTTATATATTATACCTATAGACTATAGATCACTTGCATATTTTCCTTTGCTTCCTTAATAATCTTGTATTGATCTTTTTTTCTTTTATGGTGGGGTGAGAAGCAACATTACAGTTCTCTCCACTACTTCATCTTTGCCTGTCAAGCTTTCAATGTGCAAAAATAAACCGATCTCTAGCTTTGACTACTTAATGGTACTGACTCTAATCGAATTTCTGTTTGCAGGTTCAGATGTGAGTGACAAATCAAGTGTACCTCTGAAGCCACCTTCCAGTGGTGAATCTCCGGTACCACTGCCAACCAACGAGCAACAGAGCGCCAATAGTACACAGGCAGTTGCTCCAGCAGTCGCGGGAAGGGCGTCCACAAAACCTTCTGCAGCTTCATTGCCGCAAATTCCCACCCTACTGTGTTTGATGAGTTCATTGTTACCATTATTACTAAGGTGTTTACTTTAACCATTGTTACTCCTCTCTTGTAAATCCTCCCTATTCTGGTCAGTTTTCTCAAAATTCCAAATATTTTTCACTTTATTTACATTAATGAGTGGGGTTGGTAGTAAGAGCAATCTTTTTTTCTTTGTTAAATCCACTTTCTCGCCTACATATACGGATAAAATATTTAATGTTAGTGCAGGAGCATGTTTGTCCACAAATGTGATCTAATAGAAAATTAGATTATTTAATTATAACAATATCAAATTCAAATGTTGGCACGATTAACTGACTCTGTTCTTTTGATGTTAACAACATAAAACTTACCCCGAAAAGCCAATTTTAGATGATCCAAAACTGTATTTATAAATTCTGAAAAATCAAATTGTTCCACCATTTGAAGAGAAAGGAAAGAAAAGAAAGTTTAACAATATGCTGTCAAATAATTGATTCCATTATTCCACCAAATGGACTTTGGAGGGGGGATCAAAATATAGGGTGCTTTCGTGTTACTAAGAAGGCCACTATCAAGAACCCCAATCCCATCTTTGTTTGGTTACCAGAAAAGGGTAGAAAATAATTAGAAAAAAGACACGAAACTTTGAATCTTTATAGAGTTTCCATCTTTCATGTGAAGTTCAGTTTGTCCGATTTGATCAACTGTTTTCCTCCACAAATTTGTACTTTTTACATGGCAACATAAAGAATTGAGAGATAGGGAAAAAAGAAAGCTTGTAAAGACAAATAATAAAGTTGAATTATAGGCAAAGACAGATATTTTTAGTTTTTACAAATAACAGCTGCTTCTGGTTTCTGAAATCATTGATCATTGTCCTTTAATTAAATTCAGGAGATCTGATTATATATAGAGCACAAGTTTATCAATTGATCAGTTTAATCTTGTGGGCAAGAAGCAATTATTGAGATTTTTTACAGTTTAATTTCATATATATATGATTGATTGGTATGGTTTTTTGCAGTGTGGGTCATTCTAATTAATCTTCCTTCTACATGCCAAAATGAATGAAAGCCATATCATTTTCTCAAATTATTGAGGGAAAAATCAGTTGGACTCGATTTGGCTTCATTCCAAACCATGCTAATATCGTGTACTTTATTATTGATTGATTTGTCTTTTTCATTAAAGCCCCGACTCCTAAGATCTTTGAAAGCCATTGCCCATTTCATCATAAAATATTATTAGAATTTAACCATATAATATATATAAATAGTAACAAGATTTATATAAACAATGATAAACTTATACGCGTTCAAGACAATTAATATACCTGAATTCATGTTAATTAATTAATAGCCTAATAAGAACATTTATATTAGTAATTACTTTGTTAATATATTCCAAGTATTTGGCAGGTGACCTAAATTTGGTTTGGTGGGGAGTGGGGACTGGCCTGGAAAGAGCCTAGAAAATTCATGACATATTTTCCGTTATTATACGGTAGTGAACAGTGATGGAGACGGCGATAGCGACGGGACGTTTTGTTTGATAACCCAAGAACGGCATCAGGGGTTGCCAGGTATACATCAGAATCCGATGGATGGCATTGGCATGTTTTCCGGGGAACATTATCCTGTCTGATCTTCCTCAGCAGAATGGAAAGCTACAATAATTAATTATGATGTTTAAATAAAATTAATGTGACGAAGTTTATAATTTGCTTATCATTAATTAAGGAAAGCAATTCCTTGCAAGATGCAGCTATTCTACTGGTTAGCAGGTCAGGGGTTGGCTATAATTTAATTTCGTGATCCTGAGAGCTTCATTTTCAAGAAACTTGATTGCATGACTCAAAGTACAGGATAATGAAAAGGAAAGTGTATAGTTCAATCAGGCAGATCAGCACAGTGCATTACAATTGATATATTGATATCTTGTCACATTTATAGTTTTGGTTAATTTGTTACTATATACTATAATTTTATCAATTCCAACATTTTAACTATGAGATAATTATAATGCAATATAACATGAATTTAGAGAGGCAATAGGCGGTTTAGGCCGTGTTCAAGTGATGAGTCCCTTAACCTTTTAGGCTAGGGTAATTTCGAGTTCGAACTTTGTTATAGGTTTGAGTTCATGCCAAGTTTTAGTATTTAGCTTTCAAATTTAAGGATAAATGTTTTTATCTTTTTCCCATTTTATAAGTCAAACTATTTAAGGATGGAACCTCCATATTTGTTCAAGTTGATATTCAGGTCCAAGTTCGATCCATGTTGGACTGTTATCATTATTTTTTTATCAAATGAAATTTGATTAGATTTTGACTCCAACCAGATCAGATGAACTTTTGAGTTCAGATTCATTTTATCACTTCTAATTGAATTTAGTTGCGATATGATTCTTGAACATACAATTTAACTCCAATAAAATTCATATTGGCAGCTTTAATTGTACTATATTATATACTAAGTATTAAATTCATTTAATTATATCAAACGGGCAATCAAATGTTGCATGACAATTTATGCCTTATCCCAATTCTTCAAAAGGAAGAGATTAATTAAGGACAGCGGTGCATTACTCACCATATAAATTACTCAAACAATGTATAAGAAAAAGAAACCTTCATTTTCATGGATCTGGATGGGGGATAGGGGATGGGGAGCTTTTAGCTTTTAGATTTGGGATTGAGAAAGGTAGTAATTTAAAATACTTAGCCTTCAAAGGTTTGGTGCCATCTGTCCGGGGTAGCCAAATCCTGAAATCCCATTTTCAGCTTTGTTTATTCCTTTTTCTCCTTTATATGTATAACATTATTAAACAATTCAATACAATACGTAGTAGTAGTATTTTAAATTTCTACAGTCCCACCGCCCAATCAAACCCACAAATCCAATCAACCAAAGCTTATTTTCATTTTCAGAAGTGGACAATTGCTAGTGACCATCACTACATTCAAAACATGTTCAAAGCTAGCCCCATCCATTGAGTAATTTCTCTGCCACGTGGTCTTCGTTTTCCCACCTTTGGAATCTTCTTCATCCACGTGTCCACTCAGATCTTCTCTTATTTCACTCCATTATTGAACATTTATAATTTTGTTGAAAAAAATTATATACATACAAATCAATTAAATTTTTTAATAATCATTTTTCAACTTTTGATATATGCGTCTTTTTCCATGAAGTAACGCTTGTTTTTTTGGTCAAGAAGTAACGCTTTTTTACTACTTTGTTTTCCACATTTCGTGTTCCTGAAGCATTGACCTCTCTTATCTTCATCGCCTAAAAAATTCGCTAATTTGCCTATTATTACATAAAGAAGTCAATTAATCAGCAAACTTTAAACCCTTTTAATCCATATATTGAGTTAAGCTGATTACCTTTTTTCCAAGGATTTGAAAGAAAACAGGTTTTATCTATTCATGATTTGCTCTTAGATCTGTATGTATATGGAAAAAAATCAACTAAAGGTTAAAGTTTTTTACTTTTTTTTTTTTTGTGTGTTTGTTCTTGTTTCCCGCTTTGAGAGTCATGAAATGGGGGACGTAAGAATCTGCAAGGGTCCCAAAGGAAGTTTCCCGGGGTTTCTAGGAGAACCCAACTTTAATTTCCAATATCCTAATACAGTAAAATTAAATTTAAAAACACCCTATATTATTATATAATTAATTGAGATTTTGTTACTAATTATTTTTGTACTTTTTAAAAGACCCGTTTACTTTGACACACTATAAATCCATACAAGCATAGCCAAGTTAGCCATGACGACCAAAAAGAGTATCCTCTTCCCCTCTGTCGCCTCCCAAGTCTTTACGCTTTCCTCTCTTACGTTTATTTTATCTTCCACTTGAGACGTAAACAAGTGTTGGAGTAGTCATTTTCTTCAACCTAAGACAAAACCTTCCTACATTAAATATATTATATATAGTTGCTTCCTTGGATCAAAATCCTTCATACCCAACCATTTCTGGCCTTATTTCCCTTCTTATAAATTAGGTCTCTTTGCATTTTAACCAGTTAAACAATCTTCTTACAGTAACAAAAAATGGGAGTTGAAGGCACCTTGGAATACATCTCTGATTTGCTTAGCAGCGTCAAGAAGAAGAAGAAGAAGAAGCAGACCACAACTGTAGCTCTCAAAATCAGGATGGACTGTGAAGGCTGTGCTCGTAAAGTCAAGAGCGTTCTCTCCGGCGTTAAAGGTAAGTATTATAATTATATACCATGCATGTACCTTATTTTCCTTCGATTATTCAAAGAGTTAGATTCGATTTATTTATTTATTTTTTACTTGAACTTGCTGGGGATTGAACTAGAACTAAGAGTTTAATACTCTACCACCAAGCTAAATGCATGGGCGATGGCTAGACTCTTTTTTTTTTTTTTGGGTGTTATCTTATGTTTTTTCTTAGTGGAATTCTTAAATTGTTTGCAGGGGCTAAGTCTGTGGACGTGGACTTGAAGCAACAGAAGGCAACCGTGACGGGTTACGTAGATGCAAAGAAAGTGTTGGCTGCGGCGCAGTCGACCAAGAAGAAGGTGGAGCTGTGGCCTTATGTGCCCTACACTCTGGTGGCCAACCCTTACGTGGCTCAAGCTTATGACAAGAAGGCACCTCCCAATCATGTTAGGGCGGTTCCCGTCACTGCCACCATAGCTGAAACCACCGTGGACGACCGATATACCAACATGTTTAGTGATGAAAACCCTAATGCTTGCTCCATCATGTAAATAAAACATTAAAATAAGTAAGATGATTTTGTAAATTAGTGTTACTATATAATAGTATTTATAATTTTATAGTAATTAATTTGCAAGAATAAATTATGAATCGTCGAAAGTTTTTGATTTAAATTGTTCTTCAAGAGTTTGTGGTAGGACGTAGGCAAATGGGGAAATGTGTGGGTTGTTATGCGACAACAGCAATTTATTTGATGTCTTCTTATGTGGTTGTCATTTGCATGAGGGTACATGAAGTCATGAACATTTTGTTGTTTCAAAGTCTTTTTCTTACTCAATTCTCCCTGTTCATGCAATCATAACACCTGTCATTTACCAATTATTATGAGAAAATTTAGTGTACTTCTTGAGTTAATTAAAGATAAGTGCAAATTAATTAGATTTTTTTATAGATAAGACACCCAAAAGTCGGTTGAGCTCTTAGAATCGCAACACCAGTTGCATCTTGTTCAAGCAGCTAACTCAACTCCCAAGGGGAGTAGCAAACACCACAGAACTATGTTCACAATTTTGGCCAAGATTTTCCAAGAAGTCGGCACAACGATTTTCTTCATGAAGTTGTTGACTCTATAGTTTTTGATGATAACAAAACATTCTGTATTAGTGCGACTAACCAGGTTATCTAGTGTGCAGTGACAAATTGAGTGACATACTTGAGGAAATCAATATACTTAAATCTTAATATCACAGAAGAAACACACTACAAGTAAAGCCCTGCAAAATAGATTAGTATAAGGAAATTGAAGAGATTGAAGCACTCCAAAGAGACTGAAGAAGACTTAGTTCAAGGTATAAATCAGAAATCAGTTTAGTGGGACTAAAAGGTAGAACAAGAGGATGCATATGAAGAAGTGACACATTCTGAAGGAATGTAGTTGAAACAAAATTAGTGCCATCAATTTTGAGCACAAGTTAGTGGGACTAAAGAAGATCGACAACATCACTAGACAGTTTTTTCCCAGCGCCAGAAAACGACAAATTAACGAGAAAATATTCAAACGGGCATTCCAACGACTAGAATTGACAGATTCGTATTTAAGGCAGAAAATGACCGTTGGAAATAAGTTTTGAGCATTCAAAGAACCAAAAGAAAGCATTAACTCTCAAGAACCTCTCCCAAGCCGTACCTCACTCTGTTTTTCTGTATTTGCTTGGTTCTATCAAGATTGTTCTTAACTATTTTCTTGTAAATCTTGTCTAGAGCTTACCCAGTGTATTTCGATAATCTAGGATCAGTTTACACACTTCAAACTTTGTAAATTGTGTTGTTTTTAAGTGCGAGGATCACTTGTTCGAGCTAGGTTAAAGTTCGGTGTTGTTTCAAGCTTGGGGAAAGTTTAGTTGTTATAAAGGCTTGGTGTAGGCGCGTAACTACATCGGATTAGTGGATTTTGTGGAAATCCTTGGTTGGGAGAGCCAAGGTAGAAGACGTAGGTCGGGTGGACCGAACCTCTATAAATCGCGTGTTGAGCTAAGCTACTACTAATCCCTTTTAGTTATATTGTCTTTATTGCCTTTATTGCATGCCATTCATTCTCATCTACTCCCTCTGCCATCACTGTCAATTTTGTGCACTTCCATTCATTGCCTATAGCATTGTCATTTATTGCACTTGTTGCATTTCTGTCTTTTCTAAGTATTCTCTGCTCCCACTAGTTTCCTTGCTCTGTTTGGTCGCACTAATCTTCTGTGTTGCAGAAAGCATTTATCTTGAAAAGAAATTTTAAAGCGGGCTATTCACCCCCTCTAGCACCACATTTGGGATCAACAATTGGTATCAGAGCATACCTCTTGATCTAGTGGACTAACATGCTCAAGAGAGATCCAATATGGCTGCTGGAAGCACCTCACAGAATGCTGCAAACACAATCGTGGAAGGCCAGTCCACACACAGACCTGCTCTGTTTGATGGGACTAATTATCAATGCTGGAAAAACAGAATGGCTGTCTTTATGAAAGCCTATGATTTCGAAATGTGGAAAGTGGTTGTTCAAGGTCCATTCGTTCCTAAAGAAAGGAATGAGGATGGACAGGAAGTCCCAAAAGAATGGGACAGATGGACTGCAGAAGATACTCGCAAAATACAAATGAATTTCAAAGTAGTCAATACTCTGCATTGTGCTTTGAATGCTTCTGAGTATAACAAAGTTGCTAGCTGTGATACTGCCAAAGAAATTTGGCACAAACTGGAATTTACTCATGAAGGAACTTCTCAAGTGAAGGAGTCCAAAATTAATCTGCTGACTCTCGATTATGAATCCTTTAAGATGAGACCAGATGAATCTATCACAGGAATGTGTGATAGATTTGCTAATATCACAAACCAGCTTAAGCAACTGGGAAAAGTCTACTCAGAGAGTGATATGGTGAGAAAGCTGCTCAGGGCTCTCCCAAAGTCTTGGAGACTCAAAACTTTGGCCATTTGGGAATGCAGAAACTTAAACACCACTACACTGGATGACATATGTGGATCACTGGCTTAAAATGAAAAATACAAGGAATTGGAACTGTTGGCAAAGGATCTGCACAGATCACTCATGTCTGCTTTGTGAAAGGATTAAAGCACAATCTCCTAAGCATTAGTCAACTTTGTGACAAAAGGACACAGAGTATGTTTTGACTCTCACTTATGCCAAGTGTTTGACATCAAAACAGAAAAACTCAAGTTTGTTGGTAAGAGGCACAGTAATGTATATGTTATCTTTCTTAATGATTTAATCTTGGGAGATAATATCTGTTTGATGGCTAATAATGCTTCTGATAGTTGGTTATGCCATAAAAGATTAGGTCATGCGAGCATGAATACTATATCCAAACTGGTGAGAAAAGACCTAGTCAAAGGCCTGCCCAAACTGAAGTTCGACAATGATAAACTATGTGAAGCAAGCCAGTTTGGAAAGCAAGTCAGAAGTTCATTCAAGTCAAAGAATGTTGTCTCAACCTCAAGACCATTGAGCTTCTGCACATGGATCTGTTTGGTCCTATTGATGTCATGAGTATGGGAGGTAAATCTTATGGCTTTGTGATTGTTGATGATTACTCTAGATATACTTGGGTTAACTTTCTCAGTCATAAAGTTGAAGCTTTAGAAGTATTTGCTAAACACTGTAAGATTGTCCAGAATGAGAAATGCTACAACATTATTAATGGCATTAGAAGTGATCATGGTGGTGAGTTCATAAGTCATGATTTTGAAAACTTTTGCATCGAAAATGGTTTTTCTCACAATTTCTCTGCTCCTAGAACCCCACAACAGAATGGTGTGGTGGAACGAAAGAACAGAACACTAAAAGACATGGCTAGAACCATGATTTGTGAAAACAATTTGCCAAAATATTTTTGGGCCGAGGCTACACAAATTGCAGCTTATATTTTAAATAGGGTCTCCATCAGACCTATGCTTTCAAAGACTCCTTATGAGCTTCATAAAGGGAGAAAACCAAACATTTCTCACTTTAGAAGCTTTGGCTGCAAGTGTTTTGTTTTGAACAATGGAAAACACACCATTGAAAAATTTGATGCCAAAACTGATGAAGCTATTTTTCTGGGCTATGCCCTGAATTCTAAGGCTTACAAAGTGTTTAACAAATCCTCTTTAGTTGTTGAGGAATCAATCCATGTTGTATTTGATGAAACTAATGCTCCACCGAGAAAGGTAGTGGATGATGATGATGATGCAGGTGAAATTAGTGCAAGCATGACACAGATGCAAATTGATGACACTAATACAGTTCCAGAAGATAAAGAAAAGGAGACTCAAGAAGAAGAGCCTCCTATAGAAAGTTTGCAGAGAGTGGAAGTTCAACATAATGATCTTCTAAGAGCATGGAAACATGCAAGGAGTCACCCAATTGATCAGATCATTGGTGATCCTAGAGAAGGATTGTGAACAATAATTGGACTTAAAGAGACTTGTGAATTTGCTGCATTTATTTCACAAGTGGAACCATAAACATTTGAAGAAGCAGAGAAAGAAGAAAGTTGGATGACTGCAATGCAAGAGGAGCTTAACCAGTTTGAACGAAGCAAAGTCTGGACTTTAGTTCCAAGACTTGATGATCACCCAATTGTTGGCACTAAATGGGTTTTCAGAAATAAACTTGATGAAATTGGTAAAGTGGTAAGGAACAAGGCCCGACTAGTAGCCAAAAGCTATAACCAGGAAGAAGGCATTGACTATGGTGAAACCTTTGCTCCTGTTGCTAGGTTAGAGGCTATTCGTCGCTTACTTGCTTTTGCTTGTCATATGGACTTTAAACTGTTTCAAATGGATGTTAAGAGTGCTTTCCTGAATGGTTACATTCAAGAGGAAGTGTATGTAGCACAACCTCCTGGTTTTGAAGATTTCAAAAGACCAAATGATGTTTTCATATTGCACAAAGCTTTGTATGGTCTCAAA
This sequence comes from Corchorus olitorius, assembly GCA_001974825.2. Taxonomy (NCBI): domain Eukaryota; kingdom Viridiplantae; phylum Streptophyta; class Magnoliopsida; order Malvales; family Malvaceae; genus Corchorus; species Corchorus olitorius. The sequence continues at coordinate 7,614 of AWUE01016106.1, read as the reverse complement.
CAAGCTCTTAAAGCCTGGTATGAAAGACTGCCAAAGTTTCTATTGCAAAAAGGTTTTATAAGAGGGAGCGTTGATACTACACTGTTCCTGAAAAGGAAAGGCACTAATCTGCTTGTAGTTCAGATATATGTTGATGACATTATTTTTGGTGCCACTAATGAAAGTCTCTGTGAGTATTTTGCTAAGGAAATGCAGGGTGAATTTGAGATGAGCATGATGGGTGAGCTGACTTTCTTTCTTGGATTACAAATTAAACAATGCAAGGACGGTATCTTCATCAATCAAGCAAAATACACTAAAGAAATGTTGAAGAAATTCAATATGCATGAGAGCAAAACAATGAAGACACCTATGGCTAGTGGGACTAAACTGGACTCAGATGAGAAAGGCAAAGAAGTTAATCAAAACTCTATCGAGGTATGATTGGATCACTTCTCTACTTAACTACTAGCAGACCTGATATTCTTTTTAGTGTATGCTTGTGTGCAAGATTTCAATCTTGCCCTAAAGAACATTTCTGTTGTCAAGAGAATTTTTAGGTACCTCTTGGGAACTACAAGTCTAGGCTTGTGGTATCCAAAAGGAACAGGTTTGGAACTTGTAGGATACTCTGATGCAGACTTTGCTGATAGCAAATCTGATCGTAAAAGCACCAGTGGGACTTGCCAATTTCTTGGAAGTGCACTTGTCTTATGGTCATGTAGAAAGCAAAACTCAGTGGCACTCTCAACAGCCGAGGTTGAGTATGTTGTTGCTGGAAGTTGTTGTGCTCAAATTCTTTGGATTAAGCAACAACTGAGAGACTTCGGAATTGATGTAAAGAAGGTGCCCCTGCTGTGTGACAACACCAGTGCAATCAACATTACCAAGAACCCAGTTCAGCACTCATGCACCAAGCACATCGAGATAAGATATCACTTCATTCGGGATCATGTCCAAAAAGGTGATATCGAAATTAACTTTGTTGATACCTTGCATCAATTGGTTGACATATTCACTAAAACATTGTGTGATGAGCATTTTATTCGCGTTAAAAATGAATTAGGAATGATAGATGCATGTCATGTGTGATCATGCATTACTCATTTTTGTCTAAGGTTTGCTCACACTAAAATCGCCTTCGACTTTGATGCCACTAATTTGATAACTGTCAAGATTTCATCCTGACACGTTAGCAAAATTTTAGGCGGGATTTTTCCCTCCTAATTTTCTGGCGAGTGGCATTTGAGTTTCAAACTTCTCCACTTCCCTAAATTACTCTGTAACCTACTCTTTCATTAAATCACGTCCCCTCGTTTTCTCTCTCTCTCTCTCTCCTCTCTTGAAAACCTTAAGACCTTTTTCTATCTCCCATCTTCCCTAAGCAAACCCTAGTCTTATCTTCCATTAACAACAGAATAATTGAAAGGAAAGAGAGTAAGGAAAGATAAAACTGGAACGATTAAAGGGAGGATGGAAGATTGAAGACACTTCAATTTATAGAGGTTCGACCTTTCACGCCTACGTCCTCTACCTTAGATACCACACACCAATGGTTTCAAAATCCACTATCAGTGAAGTTAACCTGGTCTTCACAACACCTTTTTACAACCACAAAGCTTCAAACCTGAAGCTTCAAACACAAGTGCACAACCCACACTTAATCAACCACAATTAACAAAGTATATGAGTGTAGAAATGATCTCAAAAGATCAAAATACACAAAATTAGGCCTAATACAATCTAAAGATGTAATCTTTAAGTGCAAATACAAAGATCCTAGCAACTAATAGCGATTAGAGTGAGAGCAAAGCTTGGACTGTTGGCACTTTGAAATTTTGGAGAGAGAAACTGAATAGATCTTCAAAAATGCTCCAAAACTTGAACTCAACGGTTAGATTTGAGTTCTTATATTCTCTCAAGCAAACTAGTCATTATCAGGTTCAAATTTAACCATTTGCTCGTTATTTTTGTCTTCTAGTCGCGCCAGGCTGTTGACAGTTTCAGCGCGTCTGTACAGCATTGAACGCTTTAGCGGGTTTGTACTGTTTGTCTTTTAGCTGCTAGTCACTTTAATCTCTAGATCACTAATCCCACTAATGACTTCCAGTTTTCTTCAAACTTCAACATTCTGTTTTGACTTTAACATTCTTCTTATACTCTGACTTGATTATACTTCTTCAATTTATAACTTTGCCATCTGAAATTGCTGCCTTTGGCTTCAAATTGCTTCATTTGGAAATTTTGCACTCTTCATGCGCCTAAGGCTTCATCATGGATTTCTTCTACATTAGTGTCACTTGTGAAGCTTTCTTTTTAAGAGTCTACAATGCTCAACCTTTCTCTTTTAAAGACTTCACTACACACTAAGTAGATACATTAGCTATCATACTTGGGTTTATTTTGTTATCATAAAAAACAACAGGGTTCAACACAAGAAGAGTTGGACGATGAGGTTGATGATTTCGAGAATGATGATGACGATCCTTCAACAACTGCATTTGCGCTAACTATTATTGCTGCTCGGATCTGCAAGCATACATTCAAGCTTGAAGGAGATTATCTTGTGCACGGAAAAGGCACTCTCTTATATTGTTGTCTCTTGCAATCAATGATACGAGAGACACTCCTCTTGTGCTGGTCCAGGTATCGTAATTTGTAACCAAATAGTAGTTTAGAGTTTGATATAGATTTTGTTCTTTTTGTTGTCAATAATCACATTATAACTTCAATAACTTTGTGGATCTTAACAGTTAGAAGGCGTCTAATTTCTTCTCTTTACATTATTAATTTGCAACATTATCTCTCCGTCCATTATAAGAAAAATTTCCAAATTGCAATAACTATCGCAAACAACGATCCCAAGGTCCAATTCACCTGAAGAATTTGAGAATGATGCATCTGTGTTTAGTTTAAGGACATGTGGGGGGTGGTGGCTTCCAAAGTACAGGTTGTGAATTGTACAATATAGGAGCATGAAGGAGTGAGACATCATGAACCATATGTTTCACTTGATCAACTAAAACAGAGGGCATGCTGCAATGATGATTTTTGTCTCAATCTATGATACGGTTTACTCCCAAGAAATTCATTATATCACCCTTAATTGCTTCTAGAGTATTAAAACTAAACGATGCTGCTGATTTCGCAATGTTGATTTGTTGGCCTAATGCCAATTCAAAGCTCTTCAATACATTGAAAACAACTTCACAATCTAATCGTTGTGCCCTTAAAACACCAAAATATCATCTACAAAAAACAAATGTGAAATCTTAGGTGCATGTTTAGCCACCACTACACCCTAAATAGCCCCTTATTGTTTTGCGTGTTGCAATAAACTCGTAAAGCCTTCCATGCATAATAAGAATAGATACGGAGACAAAGGATCCTCTTGTCGAATTCCCCTCATCGAAGTAATCCATCTCATATATTACAAGATTTGCCGGTTGAGCTGGATGAAAAGTTGAATTTTGAAGTGCAACCGGTTGGAATTTTGGATAGGCAAATGAAGAACCTTCGAAATAAGCAAGTTCCAATTGTGAAAGTTTTTTGGATGAGTCAAACCGTTGAAGAAATGACTTGGGAGCCTGAGGAAGCAATGCGCAAGCAATATCCATACCTTTTCGATTATTAAGGTATGTTCGTTCATAATTTCGCGGACGAAATTCATTTAAGGAGGGGAGAATTGTAATACCATGATTTAATTAGAAAATTAGGAGTATTAAAATTAAGAATTTAAGTGGGAATTATTGAGTTTAAGTTATTTTATTTTTAATTAATTAAAGTTGAAGAATTTTGATAAAGGAATTGATTTGAGGACCAAATTGATGAGAATGATAAACAAGAGGATTTAAAAGAGTGGTTAGGATAAGGGAAGGGGCAAAATCGTCATTATGACCCTAACTATATAAAGGCCCTAAAAACCTCCCCCACCACCGTACTTCATCTTCTTCCTTCAACTTTTTTCTAACTTTATGAACACTATTTTTTTCAAACAACTCTCTTTCTCTCACACAAATCATCACCTATTGACCATAAAATTAGCATGCAAAGCAACCATTTGAATCCTCTCATTTCCCTCAACCATTTCATACCAAGAATTTTAATGATTGATGAAGATTTATGGGTTTTGAACCTTGAGCAAAGGGAGCTACGAGTTAGTTGGATTTCAACTTGTTTGATGAGTTTTGAAGTTGTATTTTTGGTTATTAAGATGCATAATTTGGTGTTAAGTTGATTATTGGTATGGTTGTAGGAATTGTTGGAGCTATTTTGCATTTTGGAGATTTGGGTGAGTTAAGAACAATTTTGAATCTTTGGGTAAGTGATTTATGTGGATTAATTGTGGTTGATGTTAATTTTGAAGTTAGTATTGATATTGAAATGAATTGGGCATTGTTATGATGAAATTTTTGGATGAGAATGGGTGTAAAAATGACATTTGGGGGGCTGAATTTTATATAAAAAAATTAATTTAATTTTTCGGATCGCCGGAATCTGGAAAGCAGGCCTCTGGCCTGCTTAGCAGGCTTGGGCCTGCGCAGGCAGCCCATGCCGCGTGGGCCTGTGTGGCCTGCTGCGACTTGGGCCCAGCTACGTGGCCCAGCCTGTGGCTGGCCTGTTGGCCCAGCTGCGGCTTGAGCTAGCCGGCTCGAGCCGATTGGCTGGTCCAAACCGGTTTGGTAGGAACGAACCGGTTTGACCCGGTCCGACCAAAAAAAAACAAGTTTACCACTAAGCTTAAGTCGGACCCCAAAATGACTATATTGCCCCAGATGTCCAAAATTGATTATTTAAGCATAGTTGCGGGTTAATACGAGTGAAATTACCATCTTACCCTAGTGGGTAAAATCACTATTTTGCCCCTAGAAGTTTAATTGACCACTTAAGCATACAAATTGTACCGTTAAAATAAGGGAGATGACTTAGTGACTTCGTAAAGAAATAGTCGGCCTTTATGAATGGTCATAATTACGATTTTACCCCTAAGTGCTGGAAAATGCCGATTTAGTCACGGAAAGAGTCTTTAAACTCTTAGAACTATTCCGAAGTTAAATTAAGCCTTAGTTGGGCACGTTTATGAGTTTTTGGATTTCTAATTTTATTTTTATCTTTATTAGCATTGTTTTAATTGAGTTTTAATTCTAATGACTTTGATTTTTGGTTCCCTCCACTAGGCGACAGAGACGCCGGACGAGACGCTTGATTTGGCTCACAGAGGACGGATCTTGGGGGTATACGAGACCCCAAACTGTGAGTGGGCTTCCTTCAACGGAGAACCCGTTGAGGAAACTGTTTTTATTACTGTTTTATTTACGTGTTTTATAAATGATTTTTATTAAACTATTTTTAGGTGCATGAGCAAACCTTAAAACGGTTTTGAGCAATTGAAAAGCATACGGGGACTCGTGGATTGGATGCAATCCAGGGAGTACGTATGGCTTGTTTTGGTGGCTTACTAGCTAGTACTGAGACGTATTAGGCGGACCATGGTTATTGTGTTATGGATCCACATGGTCCGTCGGCTCAAGGCCCGACACGCAAGCTAGCCGTTGGCGTGTGCATGGGAGAGCCAAACTGGGTGTGTTGCCGCCACCACGCAATGCCGGACCCAGGCCAACGTCAGGGGGACGAGTATGGTTTGTATTTATAACATGATGTGACGAAAATGCCCCTAACGGTTCCGGAAGTTGACTTGGGCCAAGGTCACTTCGGATATGATTTGATGGCAGCCCTCTTGCATGGTTTTAAACCGAGAACTGAATTTTGACACATGAGTTTGATTTTACCGATTGTTTATTTTATAAACTGGCTTTATAAATTGTTTTGGTTGTGAGTGCACCCCACCCTCTTCTGGTTCTCTTTTGAGGGTGGCTCACTCACTGGGTACATATTTTGTACTCACCCCGCTATTGTTGTTGTGATTTCAGGATCCTAGATTCGAGCTTTCCTTGTTGTGCCGAGTCGGTGGCTTAGGAGACCAGTTTACTCCGTAGAGGTACTACTCACTACGTATGGGTTCCACTGGCGATCGTAATCTATCTGTTGTTTTCTTTTATTTCCTTTTGGATTTGACTTTGTTGGTAATACTTGTTCATGCTTCCGCTGAGAGGAAATTCTTGACTTAAATGTTCATTTCTTTGGATTTGAGCCTGAGACTCTAATGTTAATATTTGGATTTCAGAATTATGTTTTACATCTTATCTGCATTTGAATTGTTTATTGTTGTTTTGTTTTGGCCTTAATACTGACGCTTCGCGAGACCTCGTGTGTGTGTGACGCGCGGCACGTATTACGAGGTATCGTGACGGTTGTCCGTGCTCAATCTCGAGTCGGGGCGTGACAATTTTGTTGGTATTAGAGCTCGTTGATTTTTACTACTCTTTCCTGCAAAAGTACAATTCCAGTGGAACCGTAGTGAGTCTAGGGAATTTTTTATTATTATTAATCAATTTGATCTTTTGTAGAGAGTAATATGCCACCAAGAAGACCTCCCGGACGGGGTCGCGGTCGAGGGCGTCCCCCGTTACAAAGGCTTCCTCACCGGTTACCCGAGGATGCCGAGAAAGAGTCCTCCGTGCACTCTAGTCCTACTAATGAGAATTTAAATGTTGACCCACCTCCGCCACCATAATGGCAACAGGTGCCACCTCCACCTTGTTCTCCATATGAGGCGTTTATGGATTGGCGTCAAAGATTTGAGACCCAAATTCCACAATATGAAGCGACCCAACCTCCAGTTGGCCAAGGACAATATGTTCCGCCTCCGCCTCCTGTTTATGGTGGTCCTCCTCCCCTTTCTAAGAAACTGAAGGAAGTGAGGAATTTGGGTGTTACTACCTTTTTGGGCAAAAAGGATGCTATTACGGCTAAAGATTGGTTGGATTCTGTTATTGATGCTTTTGATGATATGGAACTTGAAGATTCTGATCGAGTAAAGATCGCATCCAGATTATTGGATGAAGATGCCAAGGCTTGGTGGGTTAGTGTGAAAGATCGAGTAGGTGGTCCGGTAACTTGGGAGAATTTCTTATCAGAGTTCAACAAAGAGTATTACTCCAAGTTCGAAAAGGGACGCATCTCTGGTGAATTTTTGGCATTAAAACAAGGAGATATGTCGGTTAGTGAGTATGATAACAAGTTGAGGAGGTTGTTTAGACACATGCCGGGAGCGAATGAAGACTTATTGTGTGCTCGATTTGCGAATGGCTTGGCTTTAGATTTGCAGTCTTCAATATCTTCCCTGATCACAGATACGACAAGAACTGTGCCATATAGTCATCTGGTAGATACAGCAAAGCAAGCAGAACTAGTGTCACAAGCAACTCGTAAGACAAAACAGAAATCGGGGTTCTTCGGTAGATTCTTTAAGGGGAAAGGCAAAAGACAGGACTCAGACTCTTCGTTTGAGCCTTTTTCAAAAAAGAGTCGTAGTTCAGGCTCATCGGATGGGGGCTCACGTGGTAGCTCTGTTGGTTCTCCCCAGGCATCGCGGTTTGGCAAACCTGCCAAGGGGACTAATTCTAATAATCAGTCTTCAAGGAGAGGTAGTGTTTGTAGGAATTGCTGCAACGACCACGATGGACCTTGCCCGTTACCTGCTAAGTGTTTTCAGTGCGGTAGTCGGGTATCACC
>AWUE01016105.1:0-36971 GCA_001974825.2 Corchorus olitorius | reverse complement strand
GTTAATTTGTTAATTTGGTCCAATCGGGCTATGGTTTGTAATAATTTAGTAAAGTAGAACTTAATTGCATGCATATCATATTTACTTGTCATCGATTATATCTGTTTGCATATCATGCCACTTTAATTCAGTTAATGACCGTAACCCTTCCGAAGAAGGGGCATTCAGTGAGTGATCGAGTTTTCGGGGCCACTGAATGTCTCCGAGGATAAGACGACTCTTCTCGGGATGCATCGGGGCTCCGAGCACATATCCCGGGAAGTGCTTTCAAAAACCCGGTTACGTGAGTTAACTTAAATAACCGGACTTTGCATTCATCATTTGCATACATGCATCGATATAGAGATAGAAAAGATCAAAATCAAAAACGAAAAAGACTAAATGAGACTATAAAAGCATTTTCAAAAAGGTTTTAAAATCATGCTCTCTTATTTGATTTTCAAAACTAAGAAATTGGCAAATCAAGAGATTTCAAGGTAAGCATTTTCAAAAAGAACTGTTTTTAAGTAAAAACCCAAAAGGAGATTTTGGAAAAAATGAAAGTTTGGATAATTCCAAAAGAAGGTTTTGGAAAATAAAGGTTCCCAAAAGAAGATTTTGGAAACAAATAAAATTGGTAAGTTTTAGAAAAATCAAAAAATGGTAAAAAGATTTTGTCACAAGCATTTTCAAAATTTCCTTTTCGAAGAGAAAAGGATCAACAAGAGAGCAAACAGTGAAAGAGAATCGTGATTGAATTAATCGACAGTGTTCGATTATATTTTTCGAATTCTCGACATCGTTTCCAAAAAAATGGTTTTATTTTCTTTTTATAACCCTTTTAATAATCAAGATCAGGATTAAAAGCAACCAACTTTTCTTTTCGACCCAGTAGATCTAGTTAGACTAGAGGTACCGTCACTTGACAGGCGACTCGGGGGTGCTAATCCTTCCTCGAGCGTAATCGACTCCCGAACCTAGATTCAGGTTATAAGACCGGACCTTAGATTTAGTGGGTCCATTGCCAAGCTCTGGACCTTACTTAGCTTAGGTGGCCTTTAGGTGGCTAATCACACCTTAAAAAATATTAGTGGCGACTCCTTCTTACCAACGTCGTCTCAGCAGGGTTCCCCGGACCCGAACGTTTCGACACCAGGCCAGCAAGTAGGCCTCTGGCCTGCATAGCAGGCTTGGGTCTGCGCTGGCAGCCCATGCCGCGCGGGCCTGCGTGGCCTGCTGCGGCTTGGGCCCAGCTGCGTGGCCCAGCCTGCGCTCGAGCCGATTAGCTCACGAGCCGGCTTGTCTGGTCCGAACCGGTTTGACCCGGTCCGACCCAAAAAAAAAAACAAGTTTACCCCTAAGCTTAAGTCGGACCCCAAAATGACTATATTGCCCCAGATGTCCAAAATTGATTATTTAAGCATAGTTGCGGGTTAATACGAGTGAAATTACCATCTTACCCTTAGTGGATAAAATTACTATTTTGCCCCTAGAAGTTTAATTGACCACTTAAGCATACGAATTGTACCGTTAAAATAAGGGAGATGACTTAGTGACTTCGTAAAGAAATAGTCGGCCTTTATGAATGGTCATAATTACGATTTTACCCCTAAGTGCTGGAAAATGCCGATTTAGTCACAGAAAGAGTCTTTAAACTCTTAGAACTATTCCGAAGTTAAATTAAGCCTTAGTTGGGCACGTTTATGAGTTTTTGGATTTCTAATTTTATTTTTATCTTTATTAGCATTGTTTTAATTGAGTTTTAATTCTAATGACTTTGATTTTTGGTTCCCTCCACTAGGCGACAGAGACGCCGGACGAGACGCTTGATTTGGCTCACAGAGGACGGATCTTGGGGGTATACGAGACCCCAAACTGTGAGTGGGCTTCCTTCAACGGAGAACCCGTTGAGGAAACTGTTTTTATTACTGTTTTATTTACGTGTTTTATAAATGATTTTTATTAAACTATTTTTAGGTGCATGAGCAAACCTTAAAACGATTTTGAGCAATTGAAAAGCATACGGGGACTCGTGGATTGGTGGCTTACTAGCTAGTACTGAGACGTATTAGGCGGACCATGGTTATTGTGTTATGGATCCACATGGTCCGTCGGCTCAAGGCCCGACACGCAAGCTAGCCGTTGGCGTGTGCATGGGAGAGCCAAACTGGGTGTGTTGCGGCCACCACGCAATGCCGGACCCAGGCCAACGTCAGGGGGACGGGCATGGTTTGTATTTATAACATGATATGACGAAAATGCCCCTGACGGTTCCGGAAGTTGACTTGGGCCAAGGTCACTTCGGATATGATTTGATGGCAGCCCTCTTGCATGGTTTTAAACCGAGAACTGGATTTTGACACATGGGTTTGATTTTACCGATTGTTTATTTTATAAACTGGCTTTATAAATTGTTTTGGTCGTGAGTGCACCCCACCCTCTTCAGGTTCTCTTTTGAGGGTGGCTCACTCACTGGGTACATATTTTGTACTCACCCGCTATTGTTGTTGTGATTTCAGGGTCTTAGATTCGAGTTCTCCTTGTTGTGACGAGTCGGTGGCTTAGGAGACCAGTTTTCTCCGTAGAGGTACTACTCACTACGTATGGGTTCCACTGGCAGCTGTAATCTATCCGTTATTTTCTTTTATTTCCTTTTGGATTTGACTTTGTTGGCAATGCTTGATCATGCTTCCGCTGAGAGGAAAATTCTTGACTTAAATGTTCATTTCTTTGGATTTGAGCCTGAGGCTCTAATGTTAATGTTTGGATTTTGGAACTATGTTTTACATCTTATTTACTTTTGAACTGTTTATTGTTGTTTTGTTTTGGCCTTGATACTGACGCTTCGCGAGACCTCGTGTGCGTGTGACGCGCGACACGTATTACGAGGTATCGTGGTGGTTGTCCATGCTCGATTCCAAGTTGGGGCGTGACATTACGCACACACGTCATAACCCGAAAAATCCAATGCTCTGAGAATCCCATCTTTCACATCACTTATAAGGCACGATTTTATCATTCTTATTGGGCTAATTTGACCTACATTTTTTATGTTTTGTCTTCTTAGGCCGTTTTGGAGAGAAGTGCAATGTAGCGTTAAATGGAGTTAAATGAAGTCAAAGTGGAGCAAGGACAATATTGGAGCATTGGAGGAACTTGGAGACGTGAAGATGTGCCTACATGTGCCGACATGTAGTCATATGTGCACACATATAGAGCATGAATCGACCTACACAACTTATGGAAGCCCATGCCATCACTTATGTGACCCACGATGATGATCCAAGGAGGATTACAAGCCCATAAAACGCCTAGAATATACATGTGAGCACATGTGTGTTACATGTACACACACTTGAGCAAAGATAATCAAGGCCGACCTACTACTCATTGTCCAGCCCATGTTGAGTCTCTTAGTTACTTAAGCCATAATTTGCCTATAAATACTCTTATAAACTTTAACCCTAGCCGCCCCATATAGAAGTACTTTGCATTTGTGTAATTCTAGCTAGTAGCCGCCCATTAGAAGCATTTTTTTGACAACAAGGCTTTCACCATTCTTGCCACCAGTTCTGTAAGTTCTAATGGAGATTTCGCTCAACCTAATGAGTGAGTAGTCTCCCTAATACTTCCCTATTCCCCATGTAGGCTTCTATTTCATGATTCTATGGTAAGACTTTTGTTTTAATACATATCTATTCATCTATACATTCGATTATTATCTCTGTGCATATTCAAGATTAGTTTGATATATTTGATGATGTTGTATGCCTGATTTGAGTATATTAGATTAATTACATCTATCTTCTAATCGGGAGAAAATGCCAAACTTGATTATTAGGCAAGTGGTAAAGATTAGAACGATGGAAGAAATACCATAGTATAGTTGACATAATGCCTACTACTTGCTTTCTTGGCAACGAACGATTAACAAAAGCTATTCCCCAAAGCTAACCTTCCTAAAAGGGCTAGATTAAGGTTTCTCCAATTTCACTTTAGCTTTCAGTTTTTAGTTATTAAACTCCTCATTTTGTCTGCAATTGATGGATTGAAATTGGAGAAACCCTAATTTCCAATTTGAAACCATAACAATTAAACCCTAAAAAGAGCAAAGGTGAGCAATTCCTTTCCCATTTCGAATCTGTTATTATTTTGTTATTAATATATAGTAACCCTCTATTGTTTATTTCATTTCTCTTCTTATTTTATTTTAGGTAAAAGATAAAACTTCAAAGTTTCCACTAAGTTTCGGTTTTGTGCAAATTGGGAATCAAGTGATTTCGTTTTGGTTAAATCAACAAAGGTCAGTTCCTTCTTCTAATTTGACTCAGTTTTCAATTTCAATTATAGTTTCCGTTTTGTGTTTACTTTGAGTAATTTGAAATTATTTGGAATTTCAGTTTATAGTGCGCTTTGAGAAATTGGGATTGGCATTCTAAGTTTCTGCAAGCTTAGTGTTACTTTAGCAATTAGCAAACTTTATATATACTAATTATATAGGTTGGAACAATTGAAATTATAATTCTCTATTGTATTGTATTGTATTGTTCTCTACTATTACTTTTTCCAATTTCCAGCGAATACATGGTATAAATTGAATTTTGATGTACAAATCGAAAAGTAGTGGCAATCGATCAACCACCCGGAACCGACGTCGGTCGGTGGTTGGCGGTTTCTATAGCCTCTCGGTTGGTGATCGGTTACCATTTCTCCAATTTCTGTTTTCCAATTTTTAGGATTACTATGCACAGAACCGACCGAAACAGAATCGTGCACAACCCTAACGAAAACTTCTACAGTTTGTGGAATGACAACAGCGTCTACAAGGCATGGAATTGGAGCAATGAGGACCTTGCCCTTTTCCTTCGCCGAATCTCAGTACAGACCCCCTGTTTCTGCCATGGCTTCAACCTGTGAGTTGTCATCAGACGGGAATTGACGTCAACCATGAACTTGTCATTTATTCAGCCCAAGAAACTCATTTCGATGTCGAGAAATCGAAATACCAGGACCATCAAAAGTGACTGAACTGGACTTAGTAACCTCTGCGCACAACCACACACCATATTCCAGAATAATCTTTCCCATATTCTTCTTCATACTATAAGCCATATCACACTTGCTTTCATTTGTGAAGGCATCCACAGTCGTAGCAAAAGTCAGGTAATCGTTCATAATGAAACATGACGACAACAATACCCAATCCAGGAAGATTAATCTTTGTTCCACGCTTCAAAGGCTTAGTAGCGTTGAAATGAACCCGAACCCGAAGACTTTTTCTCCAAGCAGTTCGCTCCCCACTCAGATTAACCTTTTCAACTATGCTAATGACTTTACCAATAACAACTCTATTTTTTTTATTCTAATTAACAAGCCAAAGGGAGCCCGTGAATTTGGACTCAGAATGAGCACCATTCAAGTCCAATGGACTCTGGCATGGCAAAAGTCACACAGGACAATCAATATTCTGTTAAAACTCCAAGGTTGTTGCAAAAGAACACGATCCTTCTCTACAACACGCTCAAATTGAAAACAGTTTCTCTCCCAAATACCAAATCTGTAATCCCCCTAATAATTTAAAAATCTTAATCAGACTCGATAAAAAAATATCAATATTAACAGACTTACGAGTTAGAAGTCTTCATATCAAGCAGTGTTTCCCCTCAATAAAAGTTTCCTCTACCCAATCCAATGGCTCCGCTGGCAGACAGTTTTCTATAGCTCGAGGTCTTAGACAGGGTTGCCCACTGTCTCCCTTTCTTTTCAATCTGGTGGGTGAAGCGTTGAGTTTATTGATGCAGAAGGCTGTTGAGGTTAGGCTGTTAAGCGGTGTTCAGGTGGGTTCCTTGGCCATTTCGCACCTACAGTTTGCCGATGACACTTTTATTATGTACAAAGCTGATTTGGAACAAGTCTAGAATGTTTGAAGGGTTCTTCGTTGCTTTCAGTTGGTTTCAGGTTTAAAGGTTAACTTCTCCAAAAGCAGTATCATTGGCATTAACGTTGATACTTCAACTGTTCAAAATTGGGCCAGTTTTATTAATTGTAGAATGGGTTCCCTTCCATGTTCTTACCTGGGATCACCTTTAGGCTCTAGGCCTAACTCGGTTTCTATGTGGAAACCTGTGGTGGAGAGATTCCAGAAAAAAGTTAGCTGCGTGGAAGGCTAAGCATCTTTCCATGGCCGGTAGACTGGTGTTAATTAACTCCGTGCTTGCTGGATGCCCCAATTATTATATGTCTATGTTTCCTTTACCCTCTACGGTTAAGGCTCAACTCGACAAGATTATGAGAGGTTTTCTTTGGGCTGGCTCTAGTAATGGCAGAAAAATTCACTTTGTTGATTGGGACTCCATATGTAAGTACAAGGATGAAGGTGGACTTGGGATTGTAAATCTTGGCTTACGAAATAGAGCTCTTCTCAATAAATGGTTGTGGAGGTTCAGGAATGAGCAGGGATGTTTGTGACAGAGAGTTGTGTGTGAGAATAATAGGATCAATTGTGATGGTCTTATCCCTAAGAGTAATACTAATTACTGCTCTGCTTTATGGAAAGTTATCACCAAGCCCTTGAGAAGTAATGACAGTCTCTCTAAATTCACCAATGATGGTATGCGTTTTTCTGTTGGTAATGGGAAAAAAAGTTGATTTTTGGAGGGACAATTGGGTAAATGATCTTGTTTTGAAAGAAGCCTTCCCAAGAATCTTTGCACTTGCTATTGAGAAGAATGATAAAGTTGCTGACTTTGGTCAGTTCTGTAATGGAGAATGGGTATGTGTGGTTCAGTTGAGAAGGAATCCTTTTGATTGGGAGTTAGAGCAGTGGCAGTCTTTCCTTGATGCAATTGCTAATTTTTTAGTGGTGGAAGATTCTAAGGATGTTTTGGTTTGGAAGCATTGTGCTAGGGGGTTGTATTCAGCTAATTCTTTTTGTAAATCTTACTCCTATAATCGTGTTCCTGTTGATGAGATATGGAAGTCAGTTTGGGCTGGATTAGCCCCTCCTAAAGCTGAGTTGTTTGTTTGGCGGGTCTTAAGACAACGAGTGGCTGTTAAGTTGGAGCTTTATAAACGAGGTATGATCTCTTATGACTCTGCTTTTTGTGCTTTTTGCCGTAAAGAAATTGAATCTGTTGTGCACCTCTTCTTCCTCTGCCCTTGCTCTTGGTTAATTTGGATGGCATGTTGTAGATTATGGAATATTTATTGGGTTGGTCCTAAAGATCCTACTGTTTTCTTCTTGTCTTGGTTTCATATGGATGGCGATTTGGGTAATATTGGTGTGTGGAGAATGGCTTTTTATGCAATTATTTGGTCTCTTTGGTTGCATAGAAATGAGATTTTTTTTAATCAGAAACATTTTGACGCTCTCCAGCTTGTTGATATCATTAAGATGAGATTAATGTGGTGGGCTAAAGCCGTGTGGCCAAATATTGATGCTAATTCTTTGAATTTTTTTCACTGCCCTAATAATGTTGTGGTGACTAAAGCTAAGATTAAGATTCCTAGATGTGTTTCTTGGGAGCGTCCTGCTGCTGGTTTTTTAAAGTTCAATGTTGATGGGGCTGCGAAAGGAAAGCCCGGTCCAGCTAGTATAGGTAGGTTGTTAAGGGATGAAGATGGGAAAGTGTGGATTGAGTTTTCCAAGTCGATTGGAATAACAGAGTCAAATGAGACAGAGATTTGTGCAATTAGAGAAGCCTTTATTTTGTTTTCTGCTTCAAGTTGGGTTGTTCTCATGGTCTTATTGTTGAGAGTGACTCTTATAATGTTGTTCATTGGGTGAAGTGTCCTGCTGATGTTCCTTGGAGGCTGAGAAGATGGGTCAACCATATTGGGGCACTTAGTAGGAAGTGCTCTTCTTTTAGTGTGGTTCATATTTTCAGGGAAGCTAATATGGATGTTGATAAGCTGGCAAAAGAAGGTGTTGAGCGTGTCTTGCCTTTGGTTCGCTACCACTAGTTTGACTATGGGATGCGTGGCGGTTTCGTTTCAGTTTAGAGTCTTCGACTGTTCTTGCCTTCTATTTGTTTCGTTTCTGTTTTTGCAGCTGGGTTTGGCTTGTTTTTGTTTTGTTTGGATTGTTGTATGGGTTCCTTGGCGTGAGTTGTAATTTTATGGGGTGGATGTACTCTTTTTCCTTCCTGAGGATTTTTCCCACTGGGTTTTTCCTCTTAAAGGTTTTAACGAGCCATCCCCTATCCCCTCTCTTTCTCAATAATATTTTGCCTTTCAAAAAAAAAACATTCTCTTCTTTTAAAAAAAGTTAATTTCGACCACAAATTATCTAAATCATCCACCATTAATCCAATCAACAGAAGCATATCAAAAGAAAGAAGAAGATAATAAAAAAACTTCTATAGAAACAAGACTAACGCTCTCACACAAACGAGTCCTATGATATAATTAGAGATTTAACGCAAGAATAAATAGTTAGAACTTTTTTTTTTTTTTGGTTTGTGAACTCGGAATCTATGGCAAATAAGCCTGAATTCATTTTGGAGCGGAGGAAATATTATCTTATACTGAAAACAAATTAAGAAGAAAATCCATTAATGTTAGGCAGATGAAGTAAAATTATCCATGAATTTTGTTAGCTTGTATTTTAGTTTGGTAGTTGGCACTATCATTTCAAAAATTTTAAGAGAATAATCTATTGTCATCAACCACAAAGGTCTCCACATTCATATTTGTGTACAAATCCTACCGCCCCTATTGTATTGTCTATTGCCGGTTAAAGTTTGTTTGTTTTTTTTATTCACCAAAAAAGTTTGTTTGTTTTTGTTTTTTTTTTCTTGGCGTAAAATCATGCCTTTTAACACGTTATTTACCGAACCCCAAGTTTCCACTTCTATATCAGACCATAATTTATGTTCTATCATATCATCTACGTTACCGGAATTAATGAAATGCCCATAGTTCCATATTTTTTTAATAACGACAGCGAAAGAAAGCTTAGGACTCATTGTATTTATAATAGTAAATATTTGGTAGTGGAAAATTATAGGTTATTGGATTACTTGAAGAGCAAGGTTATATTGGAGGTGGACCTTCAAAATATAAATTTATACATGCAGAAAAATAAGGGCAATTGTGAAAAGCAGACGAGAATTTTGTGAAAGAATATATTATTATATGTTTAATGTTTAATGTTTATACCTTATCTCCAATTGCCTCCTACGACACCGGAATTCAGAATTCTCCAATAGGTCTAAACCTCGTGAATTCAGAATTCTCCCTACAACAAGAAATTATATTATTTCACGACCGACCAGGGTTTGACAATTTGGATCTCTTCCAAATAAAAATCCACCCCCATATCTGCAAACTTTTACTACATAAATTTACTTGATGAGGATAATATTTTTAATTATAAATAAATAGAATAAAAATTTCACCGACATATGGATATGGAGAGGTTGAATTCTTGCGTCACAAAGTTTATATACTTTTGGTAGTTTAATTTTTTTTTTGGGTGAAAAGATGAAAGATAATCATAAAACAACTAAATTTAAATTGATTATGTTGTGTCAAAAATCTCTTGTTAGAGTTTTCGCGTTAAAAATTTTATGACAGTATAGGGACGTGCCAATCAATTTGCTGAAATTGACAAAGAGGATGTAAAAACTGGATCTAGTGCGCGGAGCAGCAGATTGAAAGATCAGAGCGATTTGTGGGGACTGGATCAAAGTCACATCGGAGCATTTAAATCATTGGATCCACAACAGCATGTTTCATGGATTAGCGTCTACAAGATCTCTTCTATTGAATTTGAAATAAAAATAACAGCGGATTATTATTGCTGAGAGAGAAACACGTGTACAGTGTTTTTATGTCCGGAGACAAGATTGAAACAAGAGAAAAACACTAAAAGAGTGTTTGGGTGTCCGGAGACAAGATCTAAACAAGAGAATATTGAAGGACGAGTAAGAACTCGTGATGAACAAGAGTAAAAGCGCGGAGCTTTTGAGAGAAAATAAGCACGGAGCTTGGTTTTTTGCGCGGAGCAAGTTTTTAGCTTCAGGAGCTGATTTGTGAGATGAGTGATATCTGTTTGAAGCTCTGGGATTGATCCCTTTATATAGGGGGCGGCATGAGCCTTGCATTTAATGGGCTTGACTTGCTGAAGAAGGCGAATTCCTCCTCCTTAGTAGATGACAGCTTCCAGGAACGTGCAGTGAAGCTTCCTTCTTCTTCTGATTGCTTCCATCTACTGGGAAGAGGGAAGAGAGGATGCCAGGACGTCATCCCTTTGGATGGGAGACGGAAATCTTCCTTCTGGATGGATGATAGATGATTTCTCCTTCTTCCTATCACACTTCAATATGTCTTCATTGTTTCCTTTGTGCTGAAATCAACTAATTTGACTAAGAAGTAGCCTTCTAACATCAAGACTTTGATTCTTAACATCAAGGCCACGAAATTCTCCACACTTAGTCATATTTTGCTCTTCAAATCATGAAAATAATACTTAGTTAAGAAAATGACTTAAACCGGGGTGTAAAGGCCACTTGTCCTTAACTGAAAAATGTGCAAAAGTTGCAAACGAAGTCGGAATAGGCCAAAATTTCACCAGTAGGATTAGGTTATCTCTATAAAACTATGAAAAAAAATTCTAGGTGAATTCGAGCTCTCTTTCAGGGTGAACTTGGTTTCACTCCCCCAAACTGTCCTTAACTGAAAACTGTGCATAAGTTTTTACACCGATGTCAGAATAAGGTGAAATTTTACCAAGATGATCTACATGGCTCAAGGATCATCATGGTATGCTCCCTTGTTGAAATCACAGCTTCTAGCCTCCTCAATTGATCAATTTTACCATTTTTTCCTTAATTGAACAAAATGCAAAAGTTGTAGTTTTGCCTCCCGGGGAGAGGGAGAGGGCTAGGCGATTTCTCCACCATGTTAGGTCGAATATGTTGAGGAGGTGTGAGATTGAAAATCTCATGCCTCTCTCACGTAGGTAGGTGTTTCTTTTGCTGACAAACTTTAGCTCTCTGCAACCTTCCTACAGGAAAAGAAAAATAACTCCCTGAAGGAAGAGGTCGGCCTCTCCTCTACATAGGAGACGACTTTGGGCCTTATTATGTGAGTCCATGAGATATTTTCCATCTCATGGGATGATGGCATACAACTTCCCCTTTTACTGCTTGCCTCCCTAGCTGACAGCAGCATTAAAAGAAACTGCCTCTTCAATTGATTTTCTGCCTCCTCCCTTGATACAGGGCGGCATATATGAAATAAAAATAATTATAATTTCAAAAATTATTATTATTTATCTAATAATTTCGGCCTTAATTAATTAATTACAAGAATTTCCTAATTCAATTAAAATCAGAGTGGTGCAGAAACCAAATTTCATCAAGATTTTTAATCAAATCTTGACCACTCATCTTGATATTATTTATGTGAAGATCAATTTACCCTCAATTGTAAATTAAGGTATAAACAGATTAGTATTCATTTCAATGTGCGTGATCGATTGTGGTTTTTTTTTAGTAGTAGATTCAATCATCCATTGTGTTTTTTTTTTAGTTGTAGATTCAATCAATTAAAGAGTCATGATATTACAATCAAATTTAGCTAAACTATAAGCACAAATATTAACTTCCCTTTTCATTGAAATTTTTTGCTAACTCCCGGATCTCCATAATTAAGCAAGCTCTTCCACATAACATTAGTTCCTTCTTCTGATCTCATAATTAAGCAAGCTCCTTCACATAACATTGGTTCCTTCTTGTTGATCTGATAGAAATTAAACACAAACTAACAAAGCATCACAAAACCCACATGCATTGAATACAGTGGGAGTTGAACCTGTGACCTCACAGTCTAGCTAGGGAGCATGCACCTTACCATTGAGCCAAATGTTCAGGTGCAACCCATCGTGTTTAATTTAAAATAAAATTAAAATAATAATTGAAATTAATTATAAGTAGAGCCATCAAAAACTGATCCAAACTCGATAACCCGTCCAATCCGATTTGACCGAAAAAAAAAACTCAAAAACAAAAACAAAAACAAAAAACAAAAAAAACAATCCGAACCCGTCCTATCCATACTCGACAAATTCATAACCCGAATGATCCAAGAATATTATAAACTAAAATTATGTTTTATTCAATAAAATCCACATTGTTATAATTTTAACCATTCTAAAATCCACATTGTTATCATTTATTCAATAAAATTTATATTATTGTTATAATTTTTAAATTTGCTAAACTTCATTATATGAAAAATAATTATATGAATAAATACTAAATCAGTTATATGAATAATTTATGATAAATTTATAATTAGTAATTTTTTTACATAATGAATAAATAATAATTAATTTGTAATTTTTGGACAATTTTTCTATTAGGAAAGAACATAAATTTAGATATTATATAACCAATATTTATTTGAACACATACCCCACTTCATAATTAACTATTTATTTAATATTCAAAATTAATATATAAAAGGACACATCTTAACTCTTTAACCCCGTATATGCAGTTTGCTAAACTTCACCGGTAGTGGATTGTAAAATAAATCGAATAATAAAAATATTAAATATATTTAAGAATTAAACATTAAAAAATTTAAGGCTGACCCAATTGATCCGACTCCTAGACCTGAAAAAACCTAAAACCCGAATGACCCAGAATCTGAGTGACTTGAGGCCAAAACCCGAACCCGATAAGTCAAAACCCACCACCCCAACCAAAATTTCCTATTTTAGATGGTTTTTGGGCTTCCAACCCGCCCGGTTGACTCCTTTAACTTTTTTTTTTTTGCGTCAACTTTTCTAACTTTATAAGTCAAAAGGAAATAATTGCATGTTAGTTTTCTTTTTATTTTTAAGAACTTTAAATTTTTTTTATACACTCTAATACATTAAATTACCAATACACACTACAAAAATAGAAAATGACCAATCACAATAATTAAATTTTAAATAAATTTTTAACTCAATTTGTTTTAAAAAATTATGAATAATTAATGATTAGGCAACTTATTTTAACTTTGAAACTTGATTTTATTTAATAAAATTCAATTTTTTTATAAATAAATTATTTTTACCATTTTAATTTTAAAAAATTAGAGACTTTTTGATAGTTTTGGACATTTTTTTTTTTTTGAGAACAAGTTTATCATTCATATTGTGAAATCAGGATTACAAACGCTAGGAGGTAAACTCTCGCACCGCACAAATTCAACAGCAATTTGTGCCAATCTATGTGCCAACATATTAGCTTCTCTATGAACATGTACAATCTTTCAATGATCAAATAAAGTAACTAAATCCCTAATTTCATAAATTAAGCAACCGCACTCCCACCACACCGATGAAGACTTATCTATTTCCAAAACTGCCAATAAACAATCACTCTCCACAATGCACTTCTCTATTCCATATTCCAGAGCTAACTCAAAGCCAAATAAGATGGCATGAACCTCGGCATATAAAGAAGAAGACACAAAATGTATCCTTCTTGTGGCACTAATAATAATTTCCCCTCTATCATCTCTTATCACTACCCCGAGTCCTGCCTGGTTTGTGACAGAAGAAAAGGATGCATTCGTATTGATTTTCACACTACCATTTGGCGGTGGCTGCCATCGAGCGGATCGTGTATTGAGCCTTGTTAAAGTATTTCCATTCTGTACTAAACCAGATACCTGGTAGTACACTTTTGATGCCAATACCGAAACTGTAATTGGTGTAGAACAATAGCCATAATGTAAGGCAGTATTCCGATTCTGCCAAATTGTCCAAAGCTGTATCAAAACCAAATCCGACTGTCCTAGCGCAACAGCTTTGAAAACAACCCGACACCACAAATCCTCTTCGTTCACCCAATCCACCACGCAAGTACTTATCCAAGGAGAAACAACCTCCCATACCCGATTACTCAAAGGACATTGAAGAAAGGTATGCTGACTTGATTCCTCATATGAACCACAAACCACGCACACGTTATCAACATCCATGCCACGCCGTTGTAAATTAATCTTAACAGGCAGTAAATTACATACAAGTCGCCAAACAAAATACCTCGTTTTTGGCGGTGTATTCGAGTTCCAAACTAGCTTCCAAAATCTCCTCCACTCTTCATCACAATTGACCTCAATCCCCAACAATTTCCTTGCTTCAAAGTAAGCTGATTTCACCGAAAATGTCCCTAATTTTGAAGCATTCCAAATGAGAACATCAGGCCTTGGTTGCCTTGGAATAGGTAAGCAAAGAATCCGTTCGATATCTTCATCATCCACTACCTCAATAAGCTTATCAATCTACCATTGCTTGGATTCAAAATCTATGAAATTCGAAACTCTCACAGACTCCAAAATCAAATCTTCCCTTGGCTTTGGATTCAAACCAGTAGAACCATTTAACCAGTTTCCTTGCCAAAAACTACCTATTCTCCATCTCGACCCAGCCATGACTCCCTTCCTCCCATCAAGCAAACTCCTCCAAATAAAAGACGGATTATGCCCAATTGAAGCCGAAAGAAAATCTTCCCTTAGAAAATATTTCGCCTTTAATAAACGATAGCACAAAGATGTCGGACCCATTTTAATTATAAAATGAACTAATAAAAGTATTATTATCAAGTTTAAAAGTTAAAATAAGTTGTCTAATCATTAATTTATTCATCAACCACCAAAAAGTCTCCAATATTTAAAAATTAAAATGGTAAAAATAAAATATTTATACGAATTTAATTAAATGAAAATAGAGTTTTTAGTAGAACAACTGTAAATGTTTATTTCCAAAAACAACTTTAAAATTTAAACAATTTCATTTAAGAAATATATTTGAAAATTTATAATATATCTAAGTTTTTTAATTAAATTAGTAAAATGGTAAAAATAAAATAGGTAGAAGGATATTGGATTTAATTAAATAAAAATAGAGTTTTTAGATGGTAAAAATAAAATAGGTATAAGATATTAGATTTAATTAAATAAAAATAGAGTTTTTAGTTGAATAAAACTATAAAAGTATATTTAAAAAATTCTAATATATAAAAGTTTTTTTAATTAAAATAGTAAAATGATAAAAATGAAATAGTTATAAGGATATTAGGTTTAATTAAATAAAAATAGAGTTTTTAGTTGAATAAAACTATAAAAGTTTAAACAATAGTATTTAAGAAATACATTCAAAAAATAAAGATATAATGGCAATTCAAAAGTTTTACAAGAATTCATACTTTTATATATAGGCAAATTATACAATACACCGGTGGTGGAGTTTAGCAGACTACACAAGCGGATCCTGAAGGGTGACATGTGTCCTCTAGGGACTAGATTGAAATATTTAAAACTTAATTAATTCAAAATATGCACATGTGTCAACTCCACAACCCGCTTGTGGAGTCCAAAATTTACACCGCCGGTGTATCAAATAATTACCCTTATATATAATATAGATTAAGGAATTGAGATATTCTTTAAGATTCTTCTTACCAAAACTACAAAGGGAAGTGGGAAACAAATTAATTAGTAGTAGCATACTACTTCTTCTATCTCATGGCCCAAAAAGACAGGCTTTTGTTTGAAACCTATTAGGCCTAGGCCCGAAACAGTCGTGGGTTCTTCACATTCCATGTTGAGCAAGCTTATTACATTTTTGACCTTGTATAACTCGAAATAAGGACAATATTATTTGTACATCTAATTCATTCACCACTTCTCACTTAAATGGTAAAATAATCTTTCTACATCTAATAGAAAGATTGATATATGGAGAAATGATCTCACCGACTCGGTTATGTGAGAGTCACAAAATAAATACATGATAAAAGTTTACCCAATACTCACAAATTCACAAAGTTTAGACCTACTCTTTAAAATAATTTAAAGGTCTCACCATTTAAGACATTAATGATTAACAAGTAGCTATAATTGTGTCATATTTCCGGTTCTGTGATAAATCCCACAAACCCGATTCCATGGGATGATTGCCCGATTCACAATCCATGCATGTTTCCTACAATTTAAATTCCCTTAACTAGATTGATGAATTTCACAATCATCAAGAATTTGTCTTCATTAATTTGAAAGAAAAGGATCAAGTAGTCAGTGCAGGGGAGTTGGCAGCGCAGCAAATGCAGCAAGAAATAAATTGACTGTTGAATGTAGTAGATATATGACAAATTAAAAAACGGTAACGTGGCGCCGCAAATTGGAGAAATTAGGCTTGTTCGTTAAGTCCAAATTCACAGCTCATATACAATCGAGGATTCATGATCAGTTAAATTATATATACATGATACAATAATAATTGGGTTATATCGATTTCGGCTTGTCTAAGTTGTCTTGTCGGAAACAAGTTGATTTTTGTCATATCACTGCTGAAACTACTGTTTTGTAAAATGTGTAAAATAAATAGTACAACAGAGTTGATTCTTATCTTGAAGTGGATTGTAGATAGAAAGTGTGTATATTCTAGGGAAAATGTTGGTAACTTGGAAACACTGGCCTGTGGACACCCTGCTGCTGGCTACCACTACCAGGCTACCATAGGAATATCAAAAACCGCTTTGGCAGAGTCGGCTGTTCATTGGGAATATGCACAATTATATACATATACATCATATAGACATTTGGGAATCAGGTTTTGGCTTTCTTGGTAATGATCACCAACACAACATATATTATTTGCCAATATTATATGACTTTCAAGTATATAACATATATATTAGGAAATTTTTGCTTTTACCATAGTAAAAACAATATGGCTTTTGATGTATTTTTGCAACTATATAAAAAAATTGCAACATGAACCGACGGAAAGTGTGCTCCATTTAGAGATATCAAACCACTTGATCTTCAGACAATTTGAATCTGATTACCAACCTATTTGAACCGGTTCCGTCGGCTTGATAATGTTGCAAAATAAATGTGCAATTGATGAGTTTCCACCTAAGCTTATATCCATGCCACAGCCACTTTTCTGCTATGTGTGTACCACATATAATACTTGTATACCTAATAGTAATACTTTTGTTCACAATTTCTTCCCTTCATCGGATCAGGTTGACCGATCTAATCAGTGACGAGGCAGGATCCCAATCTTGGCTGGGCAAACTAAAATTAAATATGTACATAAATATGGTTATTACTATAGTAAAGAGAATTGTAATTAAAAGCATGGTAAGATAAAAAGAGAATTGTAAGAGCTAACATGGTCAGATTGAAAAGAGAATTGTAAGAGCATAAGAAAGAGAAAAAAATTGGGGCAAAATATAAAACAGAGAAAGAGTAAAACAATGATAGCAAAAATAAAAGACCAACATAAACTGGAAAACTGTTGGGGGGGGGGGGCTAACTTTAACCAAAATTAAGGGCAAATTATATCTTATATATGTTGTAACTTTGGATATTTCAGAAATTAACCAAACAAATAATTAAAGCGGAAACAACAAAGCAAAATTTTCTTGTGGACCTATGCCACAAATCTGCACTATCAAATCAATCAATTACAATCAACAATCATAACAATCTCTCTAGCAAACTCTCAATCTAATCAACCCAACATGGGTGATTCTCTCACAACAACCTAAAGCTATCTTAGCTTTCTCTCACAACAATACAACTCTTTCATCTCACACACAAAAATCTATACAGAAACTGCTTATTTATACTAACACAAACTTGGCCTCCAAGAATCCCTTACCTATTAGGATTCTTGTCCACCAATCAAAAAAGTCTAGAAAAATCCTAATCCAAATCTAATAAGGAATCGGGTCAAAAATCCTAACAATCTCCACCTTAACTCAAATTCCTTCATCAAAGTTTAATTGCTCCACCCTTTGACTAAATCCGCAAAAGTAACTTTCTTCTTTGTTGGCAAATCCACATCCTTCTTCTCAATTTGATACGAAGATACCGATCCATCTCCTCTAATTGTGCTTCCAATCAACTCATACAAATTCTTCGAATTCTTCACTCCTTTCATCACAATCATCGAACCTTTGGTGATCTTCAAGCCTCCACCTCGGCAACAATATCCATAACCCAAGCTATCCAACTTTCCAAGCGAAATCAAATTCCTTGTAAAGTTTGGAACATACCTCACATTCCCGAGCATCTTGACACTACCATCATGCAAACGAAGTTTCACACTCCCAATGCCTTCAATTCTTTCTTCACCATTATTAGCCATGTAAACAGGTTTATCACACTTCTCAAGCTTCGAAAACCATTCTTTCTTTGTGCAAACATGTTCAGAACAAGCAGAATCAAACACCCACATATCTCTAGTGTCTTTCTTTTCTTCTTGCACCATCAAAACAACAGTTTCTTCATCAGAATATTCATCACTATCAGCAGCAGCAACATTAACACCAGCCTTATTCTTCTCTTTAGATTTCATGAATTCCCCCAAATCTTCTTTTAACTTCTTGCAGTAGGCTTTTATGTGCCCCATCTCATGACAATAATAACACTCCTTATTACTGAAATCAACCCTTGACCTCGAACTTGATCTTCCTCTTTCATTGAATCTACTCCTCGATCTTGCATCAATCTTATCTTTTCCATAAGTTCTTCCACGCTCCACCGTGAGAGCACCATTCTCTTTATCTTTCTTTTCAGTCTCTTTCAATCTATCATACTCAAAAATTGCAGAAGTCACATCTTGCAAGTTCAGGGTTTTCCTACCAACCATCAAAGCTCTAGTCACAGGATCATACCTGTCGGTAAGAGAATTAATCAACAAAACTACTTTATCAACCTCTTTCATGACTTCATCCACACTTGCCAGCTGAGTAACCAATCTATTAAACTCGTTTAGGTGTGCCCTTAAACTTGTTCCTGCTTTCATCTTCAACCCAAATAATTCTCTCTTCAAACACAGCATGTTAGTAATCGATTTTGACATATAAATCGACTCCAACTTATCCATCAACTCCTTTGGGGTTTTCACATCTAACACATCATACTTAATTTTAGTAGCAAGAGACAAACGAATTGTACTTACTGCTTTTCGTTGAATATCTCGCCACCTGTTCTCATTCAACGTTGCAGGCTTATCAGCTTCAAGCGCATCTCCCAATCCTTGTTGTACTAACACATCTGTTACCGTACTTTGCCACATCTGAAAACTGTTCGTTCCATTAAACTTTTCAATCTCAAACTTCAGAGCTGATCCGCTGCTTTCTGTCATCTCTAATCAACCAGACTCTTGATACCACTTGTTGTAACTTCGGATATCCCAGGAATTAACCAAACAAATAATTAAAGCGGAAACAACAAAGCAAAATTTTCTTGTGGACCTATGCCACAAATCTGCACTATCAAATCAATCAATTACAATCAACAATCATAACAATCTCTCTAGCAAACTCTCAATCTAATCAACCCAACATGGGTGATTCTCTCACAACAACCTAAAGCTATCTTAGCTTTCTCTCACAACAATACAACTCTTTATATCTCACACACAAAAATCTAAACAGAAACTGCTTATTTATACTAACACAAACTTGGCCTCCAAGAATCCCTTACCTATTAGGATTCTTGTCCACCAATCAAAAAAATCTAGAAAAATCCTAATCCAAATCTAATAAGGAATCGGGTCAAAAATCCTACATGTATATTGGATTCAACTGTGAACCAAAACTCTCACCAACTTTATCACCAGACCAATTATGAATACAGTAATGGGATTTATAAATAAAAGATAATCATAATTGATTAGAGTATTTGGTAAAGTTATTTATACTATTATAAACCACACTATTTTGTTACACTACATATATTCAACAGTTGCTATTCAAATTAAGACCGTACCCAACTGCTTTAAATGATAATGTACAAGAATAGTGTGGCCAGGGATAATACGTCTAGCCTTGTCGAAGAGTATTTTGTATGTTAACGACAGCGAGTAAAAATTAACAAGTACTCTTACGAGCCATAGGCGGTAGGCTTCAGTTGGAATCCAAGAAAGTATCTTCTCCTATTCCCTAGTATAAAAAACTAGAAGATGTGAGTAAATTCCCATTGGAATATGACAAACTTTTGGATTCTTATGGGTACATTGGTTTGTAAATTTTTATAATAAAGTGAGACCCTTAAAAGGTTTTGAATACGACCAAAATGCACCCTTGGCCTTGAGAGGACTTGACCAACAAACCTCAAATGCTAAGGAACCAAACGAACTAACATTGAAAAAGAAAAAAGAAAAAAATTGTGCCACCGTTCAAATCAACCATTGAAGTAAATCCTTTCAATATCTATGACCACTTCCCTCTCCTATAAATCCTTGAAATCTCTCCCAACCATCTTTAACCAAAAATCTCTCTTTCTTCTTCCCCTCACACATCTAATTATTAACCACAACCCTTCTTTTCAGGCTTTCCTTGTCCATGCATTGACACATTATAATAGCCTTCTCTTAGATTTTTCTTGTTCTAAAAATAATAAAATTCATTTTCTTTTTTGATTCTTCAAAAGTTAATTTTCAAATTTTTCCTTTTTCTTTTCCTTGCATAGAATAGAACATTTTAGGTGAATATCGAAATGGGGCGTGTTAAACTGGAGATTAAGAGAATAGAAAACAACACAAATCGTCAGGTTACATTTTCAAAGCGTAGGAATGGGCTCATTAAGAAGGCTTATGAACTTTCCATCCTTTGTGACATTGATATTGCTCTTATCATGTTCTCTCCTTCCGGTCGACTCAGCCATTTTTCTGGCCGCAGAAGGTGCAATATTTAATTCTTCCACCATTCATTTTAATTATCTCCTTTTCGCCTTGCTTTTCAATGCTTAATTCTTGTCATCAATTCTTTACTTATATTATACCACCATGATATGACCCTTTTATCATTAATCAATTTCCTTTAACCATGAGTTTTTTGTGATTGATCGATATATTGAGTTAATTATACCAATTTTTTATGTATAAAAGATACTTTAACATCCACAATTAACTATTAGTATGAGTATTGACAAATAATGCTACGTGCATGCAAGAGAAATCCTCATGCAGCTGATTAACTCTGTTTTTAATACAAATTACTTTCAACTGTAAGCCTGCAGACTAGGGCCTTTGAATGCACCATTTGAACAGCTTTGTTCTGAATTAAAGGATCAAGAAAAGGAGCTGTTGCTTTAATTTCCTAATTCATCTTTGTTTTCCATTTTCACATTAACCTTGGTATTATTTATCAAAACCAGGATCGAGGATGTCTTTTCGCGTTACATTAATCTCCCTGATCAAGAAAGAGAACAGTATGTTCTTAGCAAAATTTATGTTTTTTATTTTTTATTTTTTTGCTGGTTATAATATTCCATTTATGACATCTCCCTTAATTTATCTGTTCCTGCAGTGCTCTGATTTTCCCTGAACAGAGCCGGCATCCGTATGTTGTTATACCTTTCTTATTTTCTTAATTGCTACAGTTGAATGTCTTATATATCTAGTGATTAATTTACTTATTTCTGTTTTTAATTAATGCAGTGATATCCATAACAGAGAGGTAAGAAAATTTTCACCTTATGGCTTATCCTAAATCCTAATTAAGAGATAAAGGATGAATAAAAAGGGTTACTATGAATTGTCTCTCCATAAAAATCTAGTTTGTTATTCCCTTTTGCAGTATTTGCTTAGGATTCTGCAGCAGCTTAGAAGTGAAAATGATATTGCTCTTCAACTTGCCAAGTTTGTCTCATTTTCTCTCTACTTTGAGTTAATTTTTATTGATTTTCATTTGTTATAGCAAATTAATGATTTTGATAATCTAATGGAGGAATTTGTTCTGTTCTCTATTGTTTCAATGGATTTTGCCCCCAAACAGTCCAGTATCTATCAACCCTGACATTGAGGTATCATAAACATTTCTTAGTCTCTCTTATATAACCTTAAATGTGTTTTTCTTCTATGGCTTCAATTTTGCTTTATCAATGTTTCATTACAGGAAATCCAACAAGAACTTGTAAGGTTACAACAACAGCTTCAAATGGCAGAGGAACAATTAAGGTACCAACATCAAAAATAAAAACAGAGAAAACATATTAATATCAACTTTGGGCTAAGTCAAATTACTGGTTTTGTCAAATACAGGGCATATGAGCCAGACCCTCTCAGGCTTACAACTATGGTTGATATAGAATCCTGTGAGAAACAACTTGTTGACACATTAGCAAAAGTTGTGCAAAGAAAGGTTAATTATTCATTGTTTTTCCCCATTTTTGTTCACTTTGTGTAAAATCTTTTCCATTCTAATCTGAAAGTGAAATCCCATACTTTCTTTTGATGAATTTTGCAGGAATATCTATTGAGCAACCATTTATCTTATAATCCTTCTCCTCTACAGGTAATGTTCCCCATTTAATCATAAACCATTGAAAAATTTGAGATGAACATTAAGTTAATTTATTGGATTGATGACAACAGGCCCTGCCTTCATCTTTTGACAATGAAGTTGTCAATTGGCAGCTGCCTGATAGTGGTCAGAGCCAATCCCAAATGTTTGGTACTTCAGCAACTTTAAATCAACTCAGGTAAACTGCAATTTCATCTCTTAATTTTGTGTATAGATGAACAAGGTAATTAATTAATGATCTTCTCAAGATATTAATAAATGGCAAATAATTTTGACTCAGGGATCTTTCATCCACTGTGTATGATCCAATGTTGCAAGGAAGCATGTCAAATCCAAGTGGGGATGATTTTCAAGCCAGCTGGTCTCAAGCTTATACCTCTGCAGGGCTGCAGTCAAGCCCCTTGCAAACAACCTTGTATTCCCAAGTTCAGGTAATAATAAAATTTCTTTCTAATTGCTTAATTTTCATTCTTAATTAATATTAATACCTTGTTAAGGTAAGATAAAAGTTAACTATATTAATCTCTTGCAAGTTAATTTACATATAAATTACTATGATGGAGGCAGCATGGAATGGTGGGTCAAGAAATGATAAAAAATGAGGAGATGGAAATTCCAGCAGGGAACAGTAGTTCACATGGTCAAATTCAGAGCAAGGCGGGAGACAATGAAGGATCAAATTATGAGACCGGACTTGCTCAACTTAATGGGCAATGACACAAAGCCTTGGCTCCATTTGCTTCCTTTTGATATGTGCTACAAACCTAAATTCCTTCATGTTTTTTATACAATCTTAGCCTAAAGCTTCCTTGATAGCGAAGCATGCATATATATATTGTAAAATATGTCTGCCTACACCACCATTTTTTTTAGATATTTTTTTTTGGCCAGAAGATAAGTGGGTTAATTTTGAGATTAATTTCAATTTTTGTTTCTCCTTATTAAGGTTCTATTCCAACTTTATCAACATACATATGAGGTTGAGGCTCTCACCATTTAAAGCTCAACTAGGAGGCAGGGTAACGCTCGAACCCATGCCCTCTCTTCCTCCTTTTTAAATTCTTAATGCTATTTCTAAATCTGTAAGAAAAAACTGGTTAGCAAATGTAATTAGGATCCTGCATTTACAACTAATAAAAAATAATAATTGAAATTGGATTTTTGAAAGTTGATATATATCTTAACAAAGTTTGATGATGAGAAAGTATTATTTTCAATGAAGGATAATAATAATTAAACCTACTATTAATTAATACTATTAATTTTATTAGCAAGGTTCTCATTGAGCGCCACATGGCATTTAATTTCTTTGACAAGTGTCAATAGTTAAGTTTCTAATGTTTTGTTTATTATATTTGTATTCATTTAGTTTGGAAAAATTAAAAGACATTCATCCCCTTTCCTATATAAAATAAATTATCAAATAATTATAAATTAATTATAAATTTGTTATGAATATACATGTATGTTGTGGATGTCTATGAATCTAATTAAAGCAAGGATAAAATTGATGACTTGGTTCATTCATACACATATACCTATGTACTAAGTTCATCCCCTTATATTGATGGTGATATATCTATGTGCCTATAAATATGCCACTTACTTTGTTATGGAATAAGATGAATAAGAACATTTTCTCCCCTTCTTCATATTTTCTTCTTCTCCATATTCTATTTGTTTCTCTCCATACTTCAATTCTCTACTCCCTTACTTTTGTTTTATTATCATTTCACAACAAAATTTCATTTCTTAACTGAATTTTCTTAAATTAATTTATAAAATAAAACAGCCGCACGCGAAGCGCGGCCGGGAAGTTCTAGTTATTTTGAATTCCACAAGCGGGTTGTGGAGTTGACACATGTCCATTTTTTGAATTAATTAAGTTTTAAATATCTCTAGAGGACACATGTCACCCTTCAGGACCCGCTTGTGTAGTCTGCTAAACTCCACTAACGGTGTATTGTATAATATGCCTTCAAGGAAATATATCTTTATCTTTTATCTTTATCTTTATACTCTATAATTCTAAACTTTAAAAACCTTGATTTGAAAAATCTAAAATACCCTTTTTAATTTTAAAATTTTAATATTCCTTTAATTTCATTTAGATTAATTAATTAATTATGTAATCATGTTTTCTTCCATCTCTTAATATCTAAAAAATAAATTTGGCTCCTCTCCGCCATAAATTGGACACATCAACAATTGAAATCCAAAGGTCAAGATTTCTTTTGAATACATTAACAATTGAAAACATAAAGCACCCTTTCTCACCCTCTTTCTTCGGTTCTTCTCTCCTTCCTCTAATCAGTTTGTAATTTCCCACCAAAGTTGCCAGCCCTAAATTAATTGAATCAAGATATTCTTGCACAAAGCTTCCTTTATCTTTGCCTCATATAAACACCAACCCACCCCATCATCACCTTGTCGTATCGTCCAATGACAGCCATCGATTGTCCATGATGCTCCAGTTCCTCTAGCATCGAGAATGGAGATTGGTTCGTTGATAAAAAAAAGGAGGGGTTTTTTTATTGTTAAAAAATTCTTCAACTACCAAAATTAACCTAATGTTCTTTCTTGTTTACTCCTTTTAAGCATTTGTCAGTTTTTTGCCTCTTAGTTTCGGAAAATTGTTTTAGCTTTCTGGGTTCGAAAGATATTCTTAGACTATCCAATTGAATATCTCTTCAAAACTTGAAGAAAACAAATTAAATTTAATTTTCTTCATAGGAAAAGAAATGGATAACCAAGGAGGATTATAACCATATATAAATGTTCATAGACCTAAGCATGGCAGAGAGCGATCGGGAGAAGAAATTGATACTAGTATTCACATTAGAATTAGAGATAGTGATTCAATGGTTTGGTGTTAGTTTTGTTATTTTACTGTTCAATTAATCTTAATCTTTAAATCTCAAATTATTGACGTGTCTCCATCTACCCTAAAAAATAATTCTAATTTTAAAATACGATCCAATCAACCAATCTCAAGTTTTATTAAATATATAATCCTATTAAACCGATTTGCATCTAAATCGATGTTTTTCTTTCAAATAATAAGATTGAACAATTAAACCTTGAATTGAACCCTCCTAAATACTCTAGCTCTACCCAAGAACTTTTTTTTTCTTAATATCGAGCTTAATTGCCGCATTAAGTACTCCTCCTAAAAATTAATTATTAAAGAATTCGAAGAAGATTGCTGGAATCGGAAAAATCTTCACAATTGAAGGCTGCTTGAACGAGACTATTTTGGAAGTAAGAGGTTTTATTTAATTGAAATTAAAAAAGGATTCAGCCATGGTAATGAAATTTTGTCAAGTTAAATGGTAATTTTACATGTATAGGCTCTAACTGAGGCAAGGAAGCAAGAGAGAATTTTGACGGTGCCATTGTTTTTTGGTGTGAGTCAACAATCAGGGAAAAGCCATGTAAAGGATATGGCTGCCTTTTCTTTCTTTTTTTTTTAATCCCACCCGATATTTAGATCTTAGCCCTAATTATTCCGAATTGTTATTTGTGCCTAGAATTCTTGTTAACCCGGTCCGAATTGTGACCCGACCCGAAATTTGTGGATTTTTCCTGGAGGTCTGTGATGGAAGCGGAGGGATCGGACCGTTCGCTCCCCGCGGTATGGATTAGTTCTCCTAGTCAAAATAGGAACTAAATACCCTATGTTTATATAAGGGGTCTATATCTTGTATTCTTGGTGTGTTGTATTGCTTTCTCCCGAATAATAAGAATCTCTCTCTGCCCGTGGACGTAGATCAAATTGATCGAACCACGTAAATCTTTTTGTTCTTGTTTATTATGTTAGACTTGTTTAATCGCAACAATTGGTATCAGAGCTTCGATTGGATTCCTTGATTGGTCTATGGTATCTGTTCGTGATAAGGGTTTATTGAGAAATCGTTTTTTTTCTGGGATTTAAGGTTTTGCGATTCAAGATGTCTTCATCAGGGAAATTTGACATTGAGAAATTCAATGGGTCGAACGATTTCATCTTATGGAAGGTAAAGATGAAGGCGATGTTGATTCAGCAGAACTGCGCAGGTGCGATTGATAAAGAGATGTTGCCTGAAAAATCAACAGAGAATGAGATAAAGGAAATCATGGCGAAGGCTCATAGTGCAATCTTGTTGAGTCTTTCTGATGAGGTTTTAAGAGAGGTTGTTGCGGAGAAAGATGCTGCGAGTTTGTGGAAGGCGCTTGATGATAAGTATATGAAGAAGTCTTTAACTAATCAGTTATACCAGAAGCAACGCCTGTACACATTCAAGATGGCAGAAACTTACACCGATAAAAGATCATCTTGATAACTTCAATCGGATTATACTTGATCTTGGTGGAGTTGGAGTCAAGATGGAAGATGAGGATTTGGCGCTGATTCTCCTATGTTCGTTGCCAAGGTCGTTTCAGAATTTTTGAGATACCATGTTGTATGGTAGGGAGACGATTGCTCTGAAAGATGCTAAAGACGCTTTGCTTTCGAAGCAACTGCAGGAAAAAGTTTCAGCAGATGTCGAAGGATAAGCATGTTTAGTTGTTACACGAGGGAGAAACAAGGAGAAAAGCAGTGGCACTACTAGGGGCAGATCACGCTCCAAATCGAGGCTATCTGGGCTTCGATGTTTTTTCTGTAATGAGAAAGGGCACCTGCGTGAAGATTGTCCTGAGCGCAAGAAAGGTAATTCTAGTGAGAAGAAGGAATCGAATGTAAAAGCTACTGCAGCTATTGTTCAAGAGGGTTCATCTCTTGTGGAGAGTTCAGATGATGAAGTAGGTACTGATGTTCTAACTGTTAGTACTGCGGGCTCTGCAAACACATGGGTTCTAGACACTGGTGCGTCTTATCACATGACGTTTTCAAAAAACTTTTTCACCACTTTTAAGGAGTGCAACGGAAGTGTGATGTTGGGTGATGAGACAGCTTTGAGTATCAAGGCCAGTGGTTTAGTGCAGATTAAAACAATGGAACGATTAGAACGTTTGATGCTTGGCTTGTTCCTGAACTCCGAAAGAATTTGATTTCTTTGGGTAATCTTGATAAACAAGGGTACAAATATTCTGGCGAAAATGGGCAGATCAAAGTTTCGAAAGGTGCTATGACTATCTTGAAGGGAAATAGCAACACGGGATTTACACTCTGATAGGCAACTCGGTGATAGGAGAAGTAGCAGTTTCCGAGTCTCTTGGGGATTCAAATGATCGTACAGAATTGTGGCATTGTAGGTTGGGACATATGAGCGAGCAAGGACTGGCAATTTTGAGCAAAAAGGGTCTTTTAGATGGGTTAGAATGTGGAAAACTTAAATTCTGCGAAACATGTATTTTAGGTAAGCAGCGCAGGGTTAAGTTTAGTTATGGCAAGCATACATCTAAGGGGATTCTTGATTATGTTCATTCTGATTTGTGGGGTCCTGTTCCTGTGGAGTCTCATAGTAGATGCAGGTATTTCGTGACTTTCATTGATGATTACTCCAGGAAGGTTTGGGTATATTTTTTAAAAACAAAGGATGAGGTGTTTGATCGGTTCAAAGAGTGGAAGATTATGATTGAAAAATGTATCAGTCGGCAAATCAAGACTCTTAGAACTGATAATGGTTTGGAATTCTGTGGTCAAGAATTCAATGCGTTCTGCAAGAAAGAAGGTATAGTGAGGCATCACACTATACGAAGAACGCCACAACAAAATGGAGTTGCAGAACGCATGAACCAAACACTTCTGCAGCGTGCTAGGTGCATGCGACTAAATGCTGGTTTGTCAAAGAAGTTCTGGGCTGAGGCAGTTAATATTGCTGCTTATTTGGTGAATAGGTCTCCATCAACTGCAATTGATTTGAAGATTCCTCAAGAGGTATGGTACGATAAACCCTCTGATTACTCTGGCTTGAGAATATTTGGTTGTTCTGCTTATGCTCATGTTAATGATGGTAAACTGGAGCCTAGGGCAATTAAGTGCATATTTCTAGGATATGGAACTGGAGTTAAAGGTTATAGGTTGTGGCATTCTGATAGCAACAAAGTTATTATTAGCAGAGATGTAACCTTTAATGAATCTGCTATGTTTAGCCAGAAAGAGAAGCTTGTTGATCTTGCAGGTACTGACCAGAGAGTGGTATTTGATGCATCACCTTTGAAATCACCTTCTGTTACTACAGAAGAGTCTAGGACTGAAACTGATGATTTGTCTAAAAGTATAGCAGAAAGGAGAACTAGAAGGGAAATCAGAAAGCCACAAAGGTATGCAGATTGCTTTAGTTTCAATGTTGGTGAAACTGATCCTATTGCATATGCTTTGTCAGTGGCAGAAATTATTGATTCTGATGAACCAAGATCCTATAAAGAGGCAATTAAGAGTGAGAATGCAGCAGACTGATTATTAGCTATGAATGAGGAGATGCAGTCTCTTGCAAAGAATGAGACATGGAAACTTGTACCATTGCCAAAAGGAGTGAGACCAGTAGGATGTAAATGGGTATTCAAAAGGAAAGAGGGAATCCCCAGAGTTGAACCTGCAAGGTTCAAGGCTAGACTTATGGCTAAGGGTTTTTCGCAAAAGGAGGGAATAGACTACAATGAGGTATTCTCACCAGTTGTGAAGCACAAAACTATTCGGGTTCTTCTAGCCATGGTTAGTACTCTTGATCTCTATCTAGAACAATTAGATGTTAAGACTGCTTTTTTGCATGGTAATCTAGAGGAACATATTTACATGTCACAGCCTGAGGGATTTATTGATTCTGAGAATGAAGACCATGTGTGCTTATTGCAGAAGTCCTTGTATGGTTTGAAACAGTCTCCTAGACAGTGGTATAAGTGGTTTGACTCATTTATGGTTTCTCATGATTTTGCTAGAAATCAGTATGATAACTGTGTGTACTCTAAGAAGTTGTCTGATGGTTCATATGTATACTTGCTGCTATATGTTGATGACATGTTGATTGCAGCCAAGGATTTGGCTGAGATTAATAGCCTGAAAGCTTTGCTAAGCAGTGAATTTGAGATGAAGGATTTGGGTGCAACGAAGAAAATTTTGGGTATGGAGATTTGGAGGGATAAAAAAGCAGGCTTGTTGTATGTATCTCAACAGAAATACATCGAAAAGGTACTGCAATCTTTTCAAATGGATACAACCAAACCGGTTAGTACCCCTTTAGCTGCACATTTTAAACTTGATGCTAATTCTCTACCTAGTTATGATGATGAAGTTAACTGCATGAGTAGAATACCATATTCTAGCGCAGTAGGTAGCTTGATGTATGCTATGGTTTGCACTAGGCTAGACTTAGCTCATGTTGTTAGTGTGGTTAGTAGGTTTATAAGTAATCCTGGTAAAGCTCATTGGGAGGCTGTTAAGTGGATTATGCGATATTTGAATGGAACGAAGAATGTTTGTTTGGTTTATGGTTCTGATGGTAATTCTGGATTGATTGGTTATGCTGATTCTGATTATGCTGGTGACCTTATTAAAAGAAGATCTTTAACATGTTATATCTTCACCCTGTATGGTTGTGCTATTAGTTGGAAAGCAACTCTTCAAGCAACTGTTGCTTTGTCTACTACTGAGGCAGAATATATGTCATTGGCTGAAGGGATTAAAAAAGGTATGTGGTTGCATGGTCTTGTTGATAGTTTGGGTTTGAATGTTTCGAAGCCTGTTATTTACTGTGATAGTCAGAGTGTTTTGAGTTTGGCGAAAAACCCTGTCTATCATGAAAGATCAAAGCATATTGATGTTAGATTGAATTTTATTCGTGATGCTTTGGATAATAAGGTGGCCACTATAGAGAAGATTCCCACAGCTGATAATCCTGCAGACATGTTGACGAAGTCATTGACAACTGCAAGTTCAAGCATCGCTTGGACTTGGTAAATGTTCGCAAAGCTTGAAGCCCTTAGGGGCTTGACTGGCAGAGAGGGAAGCTTGACTTATTTTGGTGATTTGGTAAACTTAAGTCAAGGTGGAGATACTTCGATTGAGTTATGTAGAATTCAAGTCAAGGTGGAGAATTGTTATTTGTGCCTAGAATTCTTGTTAACCCGGTCTGAATTGTGATCCGACTCGAAATTTGTGGATTCTTCCTGGAGGTCTGTGATGGAAGCGGAGGGATCGGGCCGAAAATAGGCGTAAGGGGTGCGGGGGGGGCTTTGCCCCCCGCGGTATGGATTAGTTGTCCTAGTCAAAATAGGAACTAAATACCCTATGTTTATATAAGGGGTCTATATCTTGTATTCTTGGTGTGTTGTATTGCTTTCTCCCGAATAATAAGAATCTCTCTCTGCCCGTGGACGTAGATCAAATTGATCGAACCACGTAAATCTTCTTGTTTTTGTTTATTATTTTAGATTTGTTTAATCGCAACACGAATCTAATCCACGCCGTGCATCTGATTTTGGTGGGTGAGTCTATCAACGAATCTAAGACTTACTTAAACTGAAACGATTCACTCACCACTCAATCCAACTCGGCATTGGTGATATAGCAGTACTATATTCTGTTCAAGTTTAGATTTTTCTACATGGTTATGATTTGGGAGAGAGAGTTTAGAGTTTAAAGAAAATATTTTTTTAGGGCGCTAAAGTAAGACAATCACGTGGCAATTTTTTTTTAATCTTATTTTTAAATTAGAAAAGCTTAAAACTCAAAGATATATCTATCTTTTAACGGTTAATATTATGTAGTAATAATATAATAATCAATCTAATACATATGAAATTAAATGTAAAATTTATATAAAATACACTCCTCGATTAAAATCAAATACCCATTATTTTTAAACAATTATATACCTACTATTAATTTTATGAGCAATGCCCTCATTGAACGCCACATGGCGTTTTGCTTCTTTTACATGTGTTAATTGTTAATCTCTTCAAACTTTGTTTATCATCTTTGTATTCATTAAACAAGACACAGGGCACTTACTACGTGAGTAGTTTTTGACAGTTTTTTTTAAATTGGTAGTTTTTGTAAAATGATATATAAATAAACTTTAAATACTTATATTTATCCTCTAATGGATAGTTTTTAGTTCGTTTTGATTTTTTTAAAACTGAGTTGTATCCGAATCAACTCGTGACACAAACTCAGGACTTGACTTTATAATTAGTATAGATAGTGAGTTTTATTATTATTATAAAATAATTCTATTATATATATTATTATTAATTGTGTGGTTTATTCAATTGAACCTATTAAATAAGCATACATACCAAACAATACGAAATGCAATGAACTATTGGATTTAAAGAAAAATACAAGCACCTATTATTGTTAATTGTGTTGTTTATTCAATTGAACCTATTAAATAAGCACACATACCAAATAATACAAAGTTCAATGAACTATTGGATTTAAAGAAAAATACAAGCACCAAAATGACTATAAATAGACAATAATTTTCAGAACAAAACTCGCAAGACCAAATGGAAAAAAAAAAGTGAAAAAGAAATGAATGATGGTGGACGTATATAATTGATTTTCAAAAAATAAAATATAATTACTTTTTTAAGCAAATTTTCTTAGAATAACATCTAGATTCGATTTCTTAAAAAGTTTTCCTAACAAAATTTATCAAGTAGACCATCCGCACGCGAAACGCGGGCTGTGGAACTAGTTTACATTAAATAAGTACAAAAGTATATATAGTTCAAAAATAATATAAACATTATATACTTAATTTAAAGGTTCAATCCGATTTATTGTTTTGAAAAATTGCAGTTTCATTTTAAACTCAATAGTCAATATATCAATGTCCCCAAGAGGACCTCCAGTGGTTAAAACTTGAGTTAAGAGGTCTTGAGTTCGAATACTGGGTTGGAAGGGGAGGGATTATGAGATAGAAGAGGACTACCTTTTATTGTGTAATCCATTTCAATATTATATTCATGAGTAGCAAAAAAAAAGTCAATGGATCAATATATCATTCATTACTTTTTTTTGTTCCGTTAGCATAAATTCGCATGAATCCTTCGTTATATATATGCATTAACTTTTAGTGAGTAATTTTTTTTTGGTGAAAAGTGAGTAATCATGAAAAGTAACGGTTTAGTCACTTAAGTTTGTAAAATTGAATATTTTAGTCACTAAACCATTAATTTGCTTATGTGGCATTGCCACATCATCATAATAGTGATTATGTGACCAAAATATTCAAAGTAATAAGTGACCAAAACGTTACTCCTTAAAACTTGATGACCAAAACTTAAAGTTTTTCAAAGTTAAGTGACCATCTATGTAATTTACTGTAATAAATAAGTCAGCTTTATTTCATAATCCTAATTTTAACTAATCATCCATCTATATACAAATAAATAAAGCTCAATATATTTTGTTATAATATCTCTTAATTATCCACTATAACTTTTTTAGTAACCTTAGATTAGAAAATTAGCAACCTTTGAAATTGATGAAAGGTTATTAAAGTTACTAACCAATATAAAATTATTGAATTTCTAGCTTTTTCCAGTAACCATAAATAAGAAATTGATAACCAAAATTATTTAAAATGTAAGATTATTAAATTGTGGTATATTATACCTTTTTTATCACAATAAAGGTTTCTTTTTCTAAAAAATTTAACCTTACATAAAAAATGAATTGGTACCCTTTGTGATGAAAGTTTACTAAAACTTTTTAGTAACTATTAATAAGAAATTTGATAACCAAAATTATGAAGAATATTCTTCATAGTAGTATATTATGCCTTTTTTTTTATGATCATTAGAGATTTTCTTTTTTTAACCTTAAATAAGATCATTATTTTTTCTGCTATGTTATTTTAGATCACATATCATTCATTAATTTGGTAGAGTATACTTATCAGTTTTAGTTTTGCTTCAACTTGCCAAAGATATGCA
Source organism: Corchorus olitorius (assembly GCA_001974825.2). Taxonomy (NCBI): domain Eukaryota; kingdom Viridiplantae; phylum Streptophyta; class Magnoliopsida; order Malvales; family Malvaceae; genus Corchorus; species Corchorus olitorius. Next base: position 3,795 of record AWUE01016105.1, on the reverse strand, counting down.
TATATAGCATATAAATTTAATTTCTCTATCACCAAAAAATAGGTTGGACATATGAATTAGTAATTAGGAACCAATTTTGTACACCTAATTTTTCACTTCTTCATGTTGGATCAAGTTTAGTTATAACCATATACAAATTTGACTTACAGGTCCGGTGTGTTTGGTTGAATTGTGAGATTTGTTTTGGAGAGATTGAAATAGTGAAATTAGATATTACAGTATGATATCATAATAACAATAATAAGAATAAAATTTGTTGAAAATATTCATGAAACACTAAGATTGATTAACATACACATAGAATAAAATAATAAAATTAAACTCCTAATTCTATATATAAGGATTTTAACTAACCATCAATCTATATATCAATAAATTAAGCTCACTATTTTTTACTCCTAAATATCTCTTTAATGATTCACTACAACATTTTTAGTAATCTTAGATTAAGAAATTAATAACATTCACCATTGATAAAGTTACTAAGCATATAAGGTTGCTAAATTTCTTGATGATACTATAGTTTAGTTTTCGAACTAGTAACCATAAATGAGAAATTTGATATCTAAAATTAATAAGAATGTAAGGTTATTGAATTAGTTGATAGTAGTATTATGCTTTTTATATGATCATTATAGATTCTTTTTTGTACCCTTAAACAAGAAAAATTGGTAGCCTTCACTATTGATGAAAGTTTACTAAATCTATTTTAATACTATAAATAGGAAATATGATAACCAAAATTACAAAAAAAAATGTAAGTTTATTGAATTAGTTAATAATATTATACCTCATTTATGATCATTATAGATTTTTCAGTCTCTTTTGAGAAAAAAAATAGTAAATATTCATCAATATTACTAATGTTATTAAGAATGTAAGGATTGGTAAATACAATTTTAATAAGCTTTTTTAGTAAACTTAAGTAATAAAATTGGTAACTTTTATTAATGATAAAGAGTTACTAAAATTAATAAGGGTGGAGATTTATTTCAATCTAGATAGTACTATAATGTTTTTCATAGCCCTTAGAACCTTTAAGTAATCTTAGATAAGATAATCAGTATTATACCTTTATAATGTAAGGTCATTGAATTAGATGATAGTAGCATACCTTTATTATGATTATTATAGGTTTTTCAGTAACTTTTGAGAAAAAATTGGTAAATCTTCACCATTGATGAAAGTTTACTAATGTTATTAAGTGCTCAGAAACGAAATGTTCCAAATGCTCCTGGAAATTCTTGCTCCCATTGGACCATTATATTTAATTAAGAAAATTGGTAACTTTTATTATTGGTAAAAAAAAAAGTTACTCAAATTAACAAGAATATAAGATTACTTGAATCTAGATAGTATTATAATGTTTTCCATAACCTCTTAAGTAATATTAGATAAGAAAATCAATGACCAATTAATGTAAGGTTATTGAAATAGTAGATTATAAAATACCTTTTTGGATAACCACTACAACTTTTTTAGTAATTTTAGATAAGAGGATTGTTAACCATCATTATTTAATACATATTATTTAAGTTATTAAGTATTTAGGCATCTAATAAAAAACATTTCACTCGATAAGTCTCGGTCCTAAAACATCTTTTTTTTATGCATCTAATAAAAAATATGTCACTTAATATTTGATTAATAATACTATCTATGTGTCACGCCTCGACCCGGAAGTCGAGCACGGACAACCGCCGTGTTACCTCGAAACAGGTGCCGGCCGGTCACCTGCATCAAGACTCCACGAAGCGTCAATACCAGATAAAAATACCAAAAAAAAACATGAAACTGAGTATAAATCTAAAATACTGAGGTTTGCAAATCAGAGTAAAAGCAGAAACATTAAAAACAAATACGGTAGTAAAAACGCTGCAACATTTAAAAACCGAAACCATAAGTCAATAGAGAAAACCAAAAATTGAAGTAAAAGAAAAACGAGGCACAAGAGATAGCAAAAACAAAGACAACTGCCAGTGGGACCCATCACGTAGTGAGAAATACCTCTAACTGGAGGGATCACTGCCTACGCCACCGACTCGATCGTCAAGGAAAACGCTGATCCTAGCTACCCTGAAAAGTCAACAAGAATTCGAGGGGTGAGTACACGAATGTACTCAGTGAGTGAGCCACCCTCAAAAGAGAACTCGAGAGGGTGGGGTGCACTCATAACCAAAACAATTTGGAAAAAACCAACAATTATAAAAACAATATCATCATTCAAAACGAGTATACAAAATCATTTATCATTTTATAAAACCTGGGCTGCCAATAAAACCTATCCAGAGTGACTTTGGCCCGAGTCAACCTCCGGAACCGTCAGGGGCATTTTGGTCATAATCAAATAATACTAGTAAAAATATGATTTCCTTATTTTTCCCAAACAAGCCCGTCCCCCTGACGTTGGCCTGGGTCCGGTACTGTGTGGTGGTCGCAGCACACCCAGTTTAGCTCCCCCATGCACACGCCGAACCGGTGCAAATATATGGCGTGTCGGACCTGGAGCGACGAACCATGTGGATCCAAATCAAACCATGATCCGCCAAATGAGTCCAACTACTAGCTAGTATAACCACCAACCCAAGCCATACGTACTCGCTGGACCACGCCAGTCCACAAGTCCCCGTATGCTTATCAACAATTCAAAATCATATTCATAGGTAAGTCATGCACCCAAAATCATTTAATAAAACCATTTGTAAATCATATAAATAATACAGTATAAAATAGTTCCTCAACGGGTTCTCCGTTGAGGACAGCCCACTCACAGTTCAGGGGATTCGTACACCCCCATAGCCTATCCATTGTGAGCCTAGCTGATGTCTCGATCAGCGCCTCAGCCGTCTGATTGAGAAGTACATCCATCACAAGGAAAATCATTAAAACCAGGATCATAATCAAAATCATAAACCAAAGTAAGAAACAAAAATATCAAAACAGTCATATAAAACAGAATAAATCACAAAAAAAAAAAAGAAACATAACCCAGACCCCATGATCTCACTTAAAGGATCATAATCTATCTATATAACTCTATCAGGGTTATATGACACGTTTCAGATTCAAAATACGATTTCGTGGGCTCAATTGATCATTTCTACCCTTTAGGGGCAAAATTGTAATTTTAACCTACTAGTGCTCTTACGGTGATCCTCTAACCTTACATGCTCAAATAGCGTGTTTAGATAAGCCAATTCCTTTTCTAGGAGTAAAGTTGTAATTTTACTCACATTAGCTAAACTGTGGACAACCTAATATTTACCAAAAGAATGTAAATTTGATGGAAGCAACTAATAGATGGGGGGAAAAATCAATAATGGATACGATTTAAAAATGAACTTGGCAAACCCATATTAATCTTGAGCAAAGCATAACTAACCATACAAAATTGGTCCACATTTTATTCTTTTCCTCTAGGCATCATACACTACTTGTAGCATCCACCACTAATAATCCATTTTCCAACTATATAACTTATATTGGTCCAATTCACCCTCATGGACTATTTTTCTGTTGTTCTCCTCAATTATTCATTCACATTACTTTCCACCATAAATTCATTCTACTCCCATCACTTCAAACAAAACAATTACCAAAAATTTATCATTTTCATGACTACTAGCCTACTACATATTTCGGCCATCACCAAATATGTATGTATATATATATATATCAACAATTATCATCAATAGCTATAATACACTAATTAAAGGCTTCCACCAACAATCATGACACTTCCATCTACATTTCAGTCATAAACAAGGCAATTTGCAAGAAATAAATATGCCATAA